>JAMYXO010005544.1:0-15259 GCA_033310375.1 Conus canariensis
ATTTTCTCCTGCTCCCAAATTTGCAGCTACTACACTGGCAGAAGCGGTTTTCATATTTTTTTTTTACCAACTCTCTTCTTTGCAACCACAAGATGTTCAGTTCATTCAAGGGTTTTTATTTGATTCTTTTCATCGCCAATATAAGACATTTGTTTAAAGAAAACAAAAACACCTCCACAAATTGCCTTTTTATCGGGAACAAATTAGAAAAATCAGAACAATTTTTCGAAAATTGACTTTTTTTTTTTTTAAAAAAAATTTTAGGGCATTTGTTCGGTAAGGCAGGATTTTTGACAAGGGACGGGGCCCTTTGGGGGTTGGCTGGACTGTAAGTGAATGAAATAAACCGGGTTACCATCAAAAAAGTATCGTTTCATGAAATTTTCTGCCCTTGGCGCCCAACCCCCTATGAACCACTCCCACTCTACCTTTTTCTTTTAACCCATTCCCACCTTTACCCTCGTTTTCCTTTCCCCCCCCAACAACTCCCCCCATCCTTTCTCCTCTACACCCCCCCCACCCCCAATTTCCCAATGCACCATCTTACATTCACCCCCCCTTTAAATAACAGTATATTTAAAAAAATAACATGTAGAGCAAAATATAACACCCCAAACAAAAATCTCTACCATCCAGGTATGCAAACCGTGGGCACAGCAGATGTACAATCCTATCCAACTATCTTTTTAAAAGGAATTTCCCCCCCAACCCCTCATCCCCAACACACCCCTCACCCCGCGTTCTTTTTCTTTGTCTCAACACTTTCCTAAAAGCGCAACCTTCCAAACATAAGGCTTTTCCCCTACCACTCCTCCCTTCTTTTAACACCCCTCAAGCGGCCCCATTCTAAGCAAAAAACTCCCCTCTACCCTCTCTCCCTTTTCTTTTACACCTCTAAGCGCCCCAATTTTAAGCAAAGGCTCCTCCTCTACCGCTCTCTCCCTTTCTTTTACCACTCTCAAGCCCCCATTCTAAGCAAAGGCTCCTCCTCTACCCCCTCCCCCCCTTTTTCTTTTACACACTCTCAAGCGCCCCATTCTAACATAAGGCTCCTCCTCACCGCCTCTCCCTTTCTTTTAAACCACCCTAAAAGCCCCCTTCTAACATAAGGCTCCTCCTCTACCCTCTCTTTCCCTTTTTCTTTTAACACTCCCCAAGGGCCCCCATTTTCTAAAGCATAAGGCTCCTCCTCTACCGCCCCCCCAGTTTCCCTTTCTTTTACAACTCTCAACGCCCCATTCTAACGATAAAAAGGCTCCTCCTCTCCCTCTCTCCCTTTCTTTACACACCCTCAAGCCCCCCCCATTCTAAGCAAAGGCTCCTCCCTACCCTCCTCCCTTTTTTTTTCACACTCCAAGCCCCCCCATTCTAACAAAGGCTCTCCCTCTACCACTCTCCCCTTTCTTTACCACTCTCAACCCCCCCATTCTAACAAAGGCTCCCCCCTCACCCCCTCCCTTTTTTTTACACACTCTCAAGCCCCCATTCTAAGCAAAAGGGCCCTCCTCTACCCTCTCTCCCTTTCTTTTTACACACTCTCAAGCGCCCCTTTCTAAGCATAAGGCCCTCCTCTCCCCGCTCCCTCCCTTTCTTTTACCACCTCAAGCGCCCCATTCTAAGCAAAAGGGGCTCCTCCTCACCGCTCCCTCCCTTTCTTTTACACACCTAAAGCGCCCCATTCTAAGCAAAGCTCCCCTCTACCCCCCTCCCTTTCTTTTACACACTCTCAAGCGCCCCATTCAAGCAAAGTTTTCCCCTCACCCTCTCCCCCTTTCTTTTAACACCTCAAGCGCCCCCACTAAGCAAAGGCCCCCTCTACCGCTCTCTTCCCCTTTTCTTTTAACACCTCTCAAGCGCCCCCCCCCCATTCCCCCAACAAAGGGCCCCCCTCACCCTTCTCCCTTTTTTTTACAACACCCCAAAGCGCCCCATTCTAAGCATAAGGCCCTCCCTACCGCTCTCTCCCTTTCTTTTACACACTCTAAGCGCCCCATTCTAAGCATAAGGCTCCCCTCTCCCCACTCTCCCCCTTTTTTTTACACACTCTAAAGCGCCCCATCTAAATAAGCTCCTCCTCACCACTCTCCCCCTTTCTTTTACCACCCAAGCCCCATTCTAAGCAAAAGGGCTCCTCCCTACCCCCCCTCCCCCCTTTCTTTTACAAAACCTCAAGCGCCCCATTCTAAGCATAAGGCTCCTCCTCTACCCTCCCTTTCCCTTCTTTTACACACCCCCAAGCCCCCCAAATTCTAAGCATAAGCCCCCCCCCTACCGCTCTCCCCCCTTCTTTTACACACTCTCAAGCGCCCCATTCAAGCATAAGGCTCCTCCCTACCCCTCTCACCCCCTTTCTTTAACACACTCTAAAAACCCCCAATTCAACCCCCTAAGCCCTCCTCTACCACTCTCTCCCTTTCTTTTCCACTCTCAAGCCCCCCCATTCAAGCAAAAGGCTCCTCCTCTACCGCTCTCCCCCCCTTTTCTTTACACACCTCAAGCCCCCATTCTAAATAAGGCTCCTCCTCTACCCTCTCCCCTTTTTTCCACCAAAAGCCCCCCCCATTCTAAGCATAAGGCCCCCTCCTCTCCCCTTTCCCTCCCCCTTTTCTTTTACACACTCTCAGCGCCCCATTCAAGCTAAGGGCCCTCCTCTACCGCCTCCCCTTTCTTTTACACACCTCAAGCCCCCATTCTAAGCAAAAGCCCTCCCCCTACCGCCTCCCCCCTTTCTTTTACACACTCTCAACGCCCCATTCTAAGCAAAGCTCCCCTCTACCACTCCTCCCCCCTTTCCCTTTTTACACACCTCAAGCGCCCCATTCAAGCAAAGGGCTCCTCCCAAACCGCTCCTCCCTTTTTTTTACACACTCCAAGCGCCCCTTTCAAGCAAAAGCCCCCCTACCCTTCCCCCCTTTTTTTACACCTCTCAACGCCCCATTCTAAGAAAAGGGCTCCTCCTCTACCCCTCTCTCTCCTTTCTTTTACACACTCTCAAGCGCCCCATTCTAACAAAGCTCCTCCCTACCGCTCTCTTTTTTTCCTTTTACACCTCTCAAGGGGCCCCATTCAAACATAAGGCTCCTCCTCTACCGCCTCTCTTTTTTTCTATTTCTATTTTCTGTTTCCCTTTCCCTCAAACTGCCCTCTTTTTCCCCTTTCCCTTTACCACCCACACCCCCCCAACCACCCACACACCCACACGCGCGCGCGCGCAAATGCTCAAAAAATCACACACACACACACACACACACAACACACACAAAACCACAACACAAACCCCCGCACGGCGCGCGAGTGCGCGCCGGGCCCCCCGCATGCACAAGGCACACACCACAACACACACAACACACCCCACACACACACACAACCAACACCCACACACACACCACAAAGACACACACAAAACACACACACAGCAAAAAAGGTGCAAAGAATCAAACAATTCTATTAAAATACAAATCCCCCTTCCATACAAGAAGGATTTTAAAATTTTTTTGGAAAAAAAAAACTTGCTGGAATTTTATAAAAATGCAGCAAAAAGGGAAGGATCTTTCTGATGACCTTCGGCTAAAAAATCTAAAAAAAAACATTTTTTAGTGCCATAAAATAACCACACATAGCTAGTCCCCAAGCAGGTTTTTAGTTTTGGGACTTGATGCATTTAAAACGAAATTCATCATAATGTAACGGTGTATGTGGCGAAAATACTCGCCGTTTCATTTATTTTCTATCCAGCATTGAAAAAAACTTTGCCTAGTTGGCTCTCAGATATTGACCCACCCCCGCTCATCTTTCGAAAATTTTACTTTCGAATTATTTACAAATATTGACATTGTACAGGCTGATAAATCCCATTGGAAAATGCCTGATTGATTCCCTGTTTTTGATATGTTGTGTTGGTTTATTAGGGTTTGGGTTTTTTTTTTTTCCATTTAATATGCCGACACCCTCCCCTTCCCCCCGACCTGCCCTTCCCTCCCCTTCAATTCTTTGGGAAATTTTTAAAAATTTAAACACTTTTGCATATCCAAAAATTTACTTAAGTGTTTTTCCCCCTCTCACGCGGATACACACCACACTGAAAACCAACACTCAGCGCGCGCGCGCGCGCGCACGTACGCACGCACGCCGCAACCCACCAACAACACACCAAACCACACACACACACACACCACACTTGGGCTTTTTTTTTTTTCCCAATATCACTTAAAGGAAAAGACATTAAATTAAAGCCACACACCTTTAAACACGACGTCCTTTACGTATTATTTTTCTTGCCCATACGTATTTTTCCCGGTTTTTTGTTTTTTGTGTTATGTCACAAGCCCGGAAACGGTTTATAACGGAAACGTTGAAGATTTTTTTTTTTTTTTTTTTTCAGATTTTCTGACATCCTCAAAGAAGTTTGAATGGAAAAAAATTAGCAGCATGACCATGACTAACAATCAAGCAAACATGCCAAAATTTGATCACCAAAAACCTTCTTTGTTCACCCAGGCGCCCATTAAATTCATATCAAAACTCAGTGCACATGGGTTAACCCCCACTACGGCCAATTCACCAATCCACAACTGACTCACTGTTTTTGGACTTCACTGGCTCCAAATGGGTTTAAACCCCTTCCCCCCTTTATTTCCCCCTCCTTGCCCCCCCGCACTTGGATCCACGTCATTCTATGCACATTACCTTCCCCTTTGGGATTGGTCAACCGGTTCAGTCAGGATGTCATGTCCCTAGTAATCCCCCCCGCTTCGACAACAAACCTTAAGTTAAAACCATTTTCAGATGAATCAAAGATTAGGGAAAGCTTCGATCGAACTGTTTTATATTATGTCACCCTGTCATCGCCCCCCCTTTATTTCAAAAACTTTGTTTTATTGCAAAAAAAATCGAACGGACACCATTTCCAAAAAAATGTAAACACTATAAGTAAGCCACAGACAGCTTTTAGCCAGTTTTGACGTCAGTGGAAAACACATCTTCAAAGCATTGTCACCTCCATTTGTTTTAAATTTCTTCCCCCAAAACTACACTGCACGTCACCCCCACACACACACACACACACACACACACAAACACACACCCCACACACACAACCCCACACCACACACACCCCCACACCCAACACCACGCACCACGCACGCACGCAACCCCCGCACGCACCCCCCACACACACACACAAATTGCCACACACACACTCACACCACACACACACACAACACACACACACCACACACCAACACACAAAAAACCCCCCCCACACAAACACACACACACACACACACAAAACAACGCAAGGAAAAATAAAACACATTGAACAATGAATTGTTCGTCTTTAAGGGGTGACATGACTAAAGATTTCTGGCTTAATGTATTCTTTTGGCACGTTTGAAAACGATTTCAAGCTAAAGTAAACTGTTTAGGAAAAAGGAAATGAATTTCGATTATTCATCTTCACAACCCCTCGGGGGCGGGGCATACCATCGGAAAATGCTACCCACTGCTCAAGGTGTTTTCCGTGTTGAAAGGAGTGTATGGGAAGGGAGGGGGGGAGGTGCATATGGATGGAAAGGGAGACAAACAGGCGATAAACTACAAAAAAAGTATAGCAACGGAAGACAGGGCAAATGGGGACTTCTCGGAGAGAACCGATCAGTCTGTTCTCTTCAGTTTCCTGCATGGGTTAGAGAGGGCATCAGGTACCAGGGAAAAGCTATTTTCCCAGCTGGCGCTCAGGTACGAAGCGAGGCAATCAGACATCCACCATAGCCACAAGGAACCACAAAAGGGTTAAGGGAGGGGATGGGGACTGATGTGGGGTCGGGAGTGCCCAAAAAAACAATCACCAAAATTTTTCTGAGTGTTTTTGTCAACACGTTACAGTACCCTATTTGTCAGTGTTTTATTGGAAAAAACAATGGATTAATGCATGGGAAGCAGAGTTCAAACTGGATGAAGCGCCACTCCTGAGTCACGACTGAATTTGGGGGACCTTGCAAAAATTCCGGGGGTGGGGTGTGTGTGTGGGGGCGGTGCGTGTGCGTGTTTTGCGTGCGTGCGTGCGTGCGTCGTGGTGGTTGGTGTGTGTGTGTGGTGTGTGTGTGTTGGTGTGTGGTGCGTGTGTGTGTGTTGTGTTTGGTTTTTTGGGTTGTGTTTTTGTTGTGTTGGTTGTGTTGGTGTTGTGTTGTGTGTGTGGGTGTGTGTGTGTGCACATGCATTGCCAGATAATTTAACATGTAATTTTACAATCAACGGTTAACATGCATCAGCCTTTTACAGTCGTTGATTAATTCCATCCACACAACGACAGACTCTTTCTGTCGCTGTCTCGTACATCGCTCCCCGTTCTGTCTGTTGTTTGTCTTTGTCTCCTCTCTCTCCTCCCGTCTTCTTTTTGTCTTCTGTTTCTGTCTGTCTGTTTTTTTTTCCTCTCTCTCCTCTCTCTCTCTCTCTCTGGCCACAATATCACATATAAAGACATGTAAGTCTCAGATTAAGAACAGTGTCGAAGTCAAGGTTTTGGGTGTTTTGAGTGTGAAGAAACGTACATTCCCTTCAACTGAGAATGAAAAAAACACCACAACCTGACTGTCTTGTGGTTTTCGCTCCTTTGGGCCATAACCTTTCCTCTTCCCCCCTCTTTACAGTCAACATCCCCCCTCAACCACCAGCGCACCTCCCCCCCCCCTCCCCCCCCTCCCCCCCCCCCCCCTACATCACTCCTTGGGAATTGGTAAAGCAGCCTCGTCAACAGAACTGGAGGGGCCACAGGATAAAATTGACATCAGGACCCCTGGAATAGTGTCGTTGGGATTTAATAAACCTCTTCATCCCGAAGCATACTTGTCAAAGGGACCCCCCTAAATAGTATCGATTTGTCTTGAATATCCTCTTCACCCCCGAAGCATACATTATCACCGGGGCACCTAGAATATAAATTGGGGGTATTTTTAATACCTCCCCCTTCCCCCCCCCGAAGCATCTTTTACATCAACACCTAAATTATTTGGTTTGCATTTGAAAATCATATCACCCCAACGGATACATTGATCATCGGACCACCTAAAAAGTATTGGGTTTTTATTTGAATGTCCTATTCACCCCAACAGGGTACATTGATCACAGACCACCTAAAAGTATTGTTTTTTATTTGAAAAGTCCCATTCCCCAACAGGGTACATTGGGACAGGAAAATAAAGATATTGGTTTGAATTCGAATGCCATTTACCGTAGGGAATGGTGGGGGGGCATCCTTTTCTTAATTTGCAAACCCCCACCCCAAAGATATAACTGAGGGAACAAAAAAAAAGGCTGGGGTGTGAAATTTTTTGTTACCATTAGGGTTTTAACTGAAAAACGCATAGATTTTTCATCACCCAGTCTGAGGAAAACCAGAGTGTGTGGGGTGAGGGCGTGGAAGGAGGAGGGCAAAGGGGGGCTG
The DNA here is from genome assembly GCA_033310375.1 of Conus canariensis. Lineage (NCBI taxonomy): Eukaryota > Metazoa > Mollusca > Gastropoda > Neogastropoda > Conidae > Conus > Conus canariensis. The sequence continues at coordinate 7,442 of JAMYXO010005544.1, forward strand.
TGCGCACATTGCTAGGAAATAGGACTGAGTTTGAGGGGCTTTTTGGAGGGAGTGTGTTTGGCTAGGGCAGGAGGGGTGCAATGGGGCAGGGGGGACTGCTACGGAGAAAATTAACTTTTACATTGACAAAATTAAAGAAAAAAAAAACATTCCCGCACCCCCTTTTTATTTTAAAAAAAACGCTTTACCAATTTTTGTGTTATCCATTCTTTTTTACTTTTGAAAATCACGGGGATTTGGGAGAAATATTGGTGAGGCCCCGGTGCTGGTGACGAGAATTTAAACTTTTTTTTTTCCATATCATTTTTGGGCAATTTGTTTTGGTGTAGAATTTACAAAAGGGATGGGTTTTCAAATCTACGCTCTTTCGTGTTTGCTTGGTAATGGGGAGGAAAGGGGGAAAGGGGAAGGGTTCAGGGGAAATGGGATGGGGGGGGGCAATGGGATAGAAAGGGGGGACAAACCCATGAAACCCACAAAAAGACAGGAAAAAGGAAGACAGGGCAAGTGGGTAGCTCTTCAGAGAAGCCCAATCATCTGTTCTTTTCATTTCCTGCGGCTGAAAACACAGGTGACCAGGGAAAGGGAAGCTATTTTCCACGGCGCCGGGTACGAAGGAGAGTAACAGACCCTGTCCAGGGGCCAAACAAACTACAACATATAAAAAGGGGGGGGGAGGAGAGGAGGCAGGGGGCGGGGGGGCGGGAGTGCCTAAAGAAAATCGACACCAAATATACTGTTGTTTATGGCAACGCGCTACGGCCACTCTAGCGTATCGACACCAAATATATCTATTGTTATGGCAACGCGCTACGGCCATCTCTACGTTCGATCACCAAATAATTTTGGTTTTTTAGGGGGAACGCGCTACGGCCACTCAGCGTACGATCACCAAATAATCGGTTGTTTTATGGGCAACGCCTACGGCCCCTCTCTAGCTATCGATCACCAAAAATATCGATTGTTTAGGAAACGCGCTACGGCCATCCTAGCAAAGCCTTCAAAACTCTTTCAACAATATCGATGGAAATCGATGGATTGTGGGAATGGGGACCCAAGACTTCAGTTTTTGGTTGAAGCTTGTTAACGACCAATCTGTCCGCCCCTCCCAATTTGTCCCCCGGCGAAGTTGGTTTTCCCAAACCAGGACCAATCGTCCCCCAATTGGCGCCCGTTTGGGCCCGGGGTTCATATTTTGATGGATAGACCTTTTATGGAAACATCATGATTGAAGGGGGATATTTGAGGGGGAAGAAAAAACAGCGTCACAGCAAATTTACTTTTGAATTTTGGAGTGGTTCTACCCTTGGCGGGAAATAAAAATCGCGGCCCCTGTAACCCCGGGGGAAATTGGGGCCTTCCCTCTTCTAATTTGTGTGGGGGTTTTTTGTCCCAATTCCTTTTTGATAGTACTTCTGGCCACACCTCTCGAAACCACTTTTTTCTAAGTCAAAAAAAAAACTAGAAAAAAAACAATGAAAAAAACACCAGAGTCTGTATTCACATTGAAAAACATGAGAATTGGCACCATACCAGGAGAACCTTTTCCAAAAATCCTGTTAAAATTTTATTTGGCCTCAGCAACCCGATGTGAATACAGGTCAACGCCAATAACAAAATACATGAAAATACATTTAAAAATGAAAAAAAAAAAAAGCCACCGTTCAAAAAAGTAAAAAAGGAACATTGAACAAGTCCTAAAACAAGTCAACCCCTTAAAGGGTTTTCGTAAAACCCCTTCAAATCTTTTCTGAAAAAATGGTAAATATGTTTTCAGTCTTCTGCAATAAAAAACAAACAAACTAATTTTTAAAGGGTGTTTGTGTGTGTTGTGTGTGTGTTGTGTGTGGGGTTTTGGTGGTGTGTTGTGTGAGAGAGAGAGAAGAGAGAGAGAGAGAAAAGAGAGAAGGTGTTGGGTGGGGTGTTGTTGTGTGTGGTGTGTGTTGATATATTGCTTATAAGAAAGTTTACTTATGGGGTCATTTATCCAAAGTGTTGATTTATCCAAAGCTTTAAATGATTTTTTACGGGGGGAAAAAAAAAAAAGGGGCTTGTAAATAAACCAACCTTTGGGGGCTTTTAATCTGAGTGGAAAATGTGAGCACTATAAAAGCCTGACCGACAAATCGATATAATTGACATTTTTTTTCTGAAAAGTCGAGTTTCAGACCGAAGATAACCAACGCACAAGTCAACGTATAATCCTTTCCCCTGGCACGTCGACTTATGGCATAGCTGTAGTTACCACAAAAATATTCTGTCTTTAAACATTTTTTTTTAATATAGAAATTGGGACAAAATGACACTGGTCCTTGTCAAATGACCACGCAACAACGCCTTCCTGCAAACTTTTTTTTTAAAAAAAGGAATTGGCATCAAACTGACACTGGTCATTGCCCCCTGACCACTGGTCCCCAAAAATTCAAAAAACACAAAAAATTCATATAATAAACAGTAAGAAATTTTCGTTTTCCAAACTGCCCACTGGTCATTGTTCAACCACAGTCAAACACGTTTTAAAACATAACCCCCCTAAAACACAAAAATACAAATGAGAAGTGAAAATATGAAATTGAATAAAACTGACCACAGCCCTTTCTTGCAGATCACTGGCTTCACTTTAAAAGAAAGAAAGCATTAAACTACAATATAGTGAACTCAGGAAAATATTAAATTTACATGAAACGACCACTGGTCAACCCTTTTTGACCCCCGGGGACATCATATTTAAACGACAGAAGCTTTTTATAACACCCCAAATGCAGTGAAAATGAAAACGTGAAATTTTTCTAAAGCAAAAACCCCACTGGTTTTTGGGGCCTGACCATATTACTAGGTTTTAATATTTAAAATTACCATTAGACAACGCAGCCAAAGTATGAACTTTTGGTTTTTAAAATAAACTGAACTACTTCTGGCACCCCCATTCGATAGGGAAGAAATTGGACAGTAACGTTTAGGCCAATGTTTAATCCCAATTTCCATATAAACTTACCAAAAAAACAAAAAGCAACATTTTTTGTGTGTTTCCCATTCCAGGGGAAAATTATATATTTGGGAATTTATAACTATTAAATTTAACTACTGACACTTTGCTGTTTAATTTTTCGTTTGATTTTGCCTGTGAAGATTTCTAAATGTACCATTCAATAAAAAAACAACAATAAACCCTGCTCATTCCATCCTTTTATTAGATTTTATTATCATTTTGGTTCTTTTTTTGATGTTAAAAGGAAAAAACAAAACTAATAACAAAATTCAAACAAAAAAATAGATAAAAAATAGGGACATCCCCCCTTTCTCTCACAATCGGGGAAAGTGGGGGGGGGCGACCTCATACTTTTTCCTCACATGGGAAAATGCGAAAGGAAAGGACCACACTTCTCTCAAATCCCCCCCCCTTTCTTCTTAAGTGAAGAAAGGACCCCCAAAACTTTCTCCAAAATGAGAGAAAGGTGGGAATGAAGAAACTGGGCCCAACATCAACTTATTTAACAAGGGAATTGGCGACCAAAATTGCCCCAAGGGGCGACAGATTGGACATGAAGCGGGGACCCAACTTCGCCCTCAAAAAAATTTGAATGGCGACAGATTGGTTTTGGTTAGGCCAAACTGTCGCCTGGCACAATCGTCCCGGGGGGACAAATTGGGGGACGGGGGACAGATTTGGGCGCAACAAAGCGTCATCTCTTACTGAGGCCCCTTGAATAAAATTGAACAACTTTTAAACATTGAACAAAAAAGAGAGAGAGAGAGGAGAGAAGGAAGAGAGGTTGTTGTGTTGTTGTCGCCGCCGCGCGCGTGTGCTCAGCATCTTATTCAATGACTGTTCTGGATTGATAGAGTGGATAATTATAAAAAATTTTTTTGTGTGGGGGGGTGGTTTTGTGTTGTGTTGTGGTTTTTGTGTGTTGGGAGTTGTGTGTGTGTGGGGTTTTGTGTGTCGCGCGGCGGCGCCTGGTGTGTGTGTGGTGTGGTTGTTGGTGTTGAGTGGGTGTGTTGTGTGTGTGTGTTGTGTCATGCATGCCTTATTCCAAGTGGCTGTGTCGAATTTACAAAGTGCTGTACACTATATAATTTTGTATTGTTGATGTTGTGTTTTTTTGCGCGCGCCCGGGGCGCGTGTGTGTGTTTTCTGTCATCAAAAACCCCAATCTAATTTAATTAAAACTGTTTCAGTCAGTGCGTCACATTGTTTTACAGTTCATTCATTAGTTTTATTTAAAACAAAACACGCAGTTCCTCCCCTCTCTCTCTCTCCTCCCTTTCCCCTCTCTTCCTCTCTCTCTCTTCCCTTTTTTTCTTTTTTCTCCCTTCTCTCTCTCGTTTTTTTTTTTTTCCCCCCCCCTCTCTCTCTCTGACCCACTGAATCATCTGGTGATGAACGTAATCTGCAGATTGGAGAGCTTGGTGGGGCATAGTGCTGCCTGTTTGGGTGCCCCCAATGTGAAGCAACGTCAGACATAAACCGAAATGAAAGAACCTGATGGATTGGGCTGTCTTTGTGGTTACCTCGCCTGTTATGGCCCTGTTCGCCCCCCCTATCTCCTTAACCGCATCTCCCCACCCCCCCCCCCCCCCCCCTTCTCACCCCCCCTCCCTCAAAACCGCATCCCCTGGGAGTGTATAAAAGCATCCCTCGCCCCGTGGGACGGGCACCCCACAGACTTTCACTGATCATCAGGACCATGTGGACTTTTCTTTGGGTTTGAGACCCCTGTTCCCCTGGAGGGGGTAGGGTGGGGGGGGTTGGTGGTGTGGTGGGGGGAGTGGGGGGGGGGGGGTTCGCCCTTCCTTATTCCTAAAGAATAGTTCCAAAATAAATAAAAATCTGGAATGTAAGATTTTTTTTTGTCACCAATTGAGAATTTATTGGGAAAATTCATCATTTCGCTCACCAAAACTGGGAGGACAAAAGATGTTCTGCTTTGTTTGCTTATTTTTGGGCGGGGTTTTTTTGAAATTCAATACATGTTCGATCACAACAGCATTGAAAGGGAAAAGGCCTTGATATTAAAAAATTTTTTCTTTTGTCAATATGTAACCCCAAAATTTGTGTATCCAATATACTGGTGCTGCGAATAAAAACCTATTTCCCCAAAGCCTAAAATCATTTCCACCGTTAAGGTTAAAAAAAACCCAAAATTTCTCTTACATTTATATAGGGGCATTTTAGTAAGAAAACAATCCATTAAGGCGACCATAAAAAATAACAACACACAACACACCACCCACACACACCACACCACCACCCACGCACCACGCACGCAACGAAACCACCCCCAACACCACACACACACACACACACCACACACACACACACCCACCACACAACACAACACACAACACCAAAATAACCTGAAAACTCGGGTTCAACTAATACTGAAACATCATCCCCCCCCTTTTTCCATTTCTTTTGTAAGCCCCCCCCCCCCCCCCCCCCCCACACACACCCCCTTTTCACTTTTCCTACAACCATGGGCCCCTTGAAGGGGGCATCATTCAGCAAAATTGAGACTTGAATGGAAACAATTCGTTAACCAACCCAACTCAATATGTTTTTTTTCACGATTTTTACCCCAACCTCGCACGTCTCTTGCTACGTTTCTCAACACCCCTGCCCCACCCCCATGTCCACCTTTCTCTTTATTCCTCCTTTTTGGGGAAGAAAGTTAACCCCCCCCCCCCCCCACAAAACAGGGAAAAAGAAACAGAAAAAAGACATTTTTTACATTTTTGGTCATCTGTTTTCATATGATTGAGAAGTCTTCGGTTTGTGTCACGAGGTTTTATTTGGGAAAATGGGAGGGCCCGAGATCTTTCTTTTCAGACACATTGATAAGGGGAAATACATGGGGGAATTAATTTTTTGACAGAAAACAAACTATTTTTAAAGACTGGGTTTTTTTTTTCTAAAGAAAAAAGGGATAGATCAGACACGGGAACCTGTGGTTGTTTAATGTTTTAGGGCAGATTTCGAGAAATTTCGTTCCGCTAACGATGTCATATTTCATGAACGATTAAAGTTTTCATTATCACACCCCATTTTTTTGTTCGCAAAAACACGAAATAATGGACACCCGACAGTTATTTTTTTTTTTATCATTCTTTACGTTTAAACGCAAGTGCGTGTGTATCAATGATTCATTTTTAAAACAGCACACATCGTTGGCCAACTGAGCACCAGCTATCCACGATGTACACTATAAATTTTAGGGCCGGCGGGGAGGGGTGAGTGGGGTGGGGGGGGGTTAAAGGGTAACTCTCTCTGTTTCCACCTTCATTCATGCGGGAGGAAAAAAAGAAAAAAAAATCGCACACCCCCGGCCCCCCACCAAGGGCATAAAAATTCACAGCGCCATCTGCCAACAGAAATAATGTAACCTTAATGAGAGGGGAAATTGGATATGGACGAAAAAAGGGCGTGAAACAAAATTTCCCGGGAAAGGGGAGGAAAAAGGAGAAGGGGGCGGGGCTGGGGGTAGGGGAATTTGGGGAGTGTGCTGGGAATAGAAGTGAGCATGGAGGGCGGAGATGGCGATACCATCCATTCCAGTTATTATCAACATGAAGTCATTTGAAAACACCCGGGATCTCGTATTACGCAGTGAAGATACCTATAACGAAGGGGCTGCTAAATAGAAAGCATTAAACTGCATTCGGAGGCCGCACCCTCTGCCAATTTGAACGCACTCTGATCTACCCCCAACCCCGGGTTTACAGCGCCAGGGATGCGCAAAATTTTTTAATGGCTTCTTAATTTGGGATCATTTTATTTCCCCCCCCACTTTCATTAAAATGCACTTACCCTAATTTCGATTGAGAAAAAAATAAATTATCGTTCTTGGGTTTTATTTCCTGAATGCTTTATCTTGCCTAAAGAAACCCAAAGGTGCAACGCGTCGTGTTTTGTCTTGCATTTTTTGCCTCGTTGTTTGGCAACTCTTTATAAATTATCCAAAAACAAATTTGGGGGATTAAAAACCCCTTTATTCTTCTCTAAAACCGTCCCCCTGTAACAACTACACTAGCAGCAGTTGCTTATAATTTACCCACCATTCTTTGCAAGCCACAAATAAATATTCCTCCCCGGGGACTGGCCAGAAACATCAAAAACCGACTTTTTTTTCATAGAATTTACTGCATGCTTTTGTTTCCTATGTAGAACAGGGATTTTTTCCCAAAGGGACACCCAACTGGCCATTTCCGTAGCTGGGAAAAGCACATGAATTGTAAGGGGGCGATACTACTGCAACGAATCGTTTCACGATGCTGAAAAATTACCGCAAATAAGTCCCCGTCACGTCAGCAAAACACAAGCAAAAAATGCCCAATTTTTATAGCAAAAACCCTTCTTTGTTACCCAATTTGATAGGCAAACCTTTGTTTTTCCAAACACCGTCCAAAATTTTTTCTGATCCATGCTTTCGTGCGAGCACAAACGCTTAAAACCCCCCTCGTTAATTAACCAATCAGCAAAGGACTAATCTTTTAGACAGTTTATTGACTCCCAATCGAGTAATTCCAATCCCCCTTTTTTCTCCCCCCCCCTCTTCTCCCCCCCCCCCCCCCCCCCCCCCCACCCCCCCACACAACGCACCAAACCTTACCCCGGCAGTTACGGGGGATCAGTCAATCGGCGCACGTTGCCTTTTTTCGCAATCCGAAATCATCAGGATGTCATTCCTGTGGATTCTTTTTTCTTTTTTACAAGTTGCCTTAAGTAAAAACCCAAATCAGTTGATTGAAAGAATAGAAATGCTTTTGATCAGATTTATATCCCATTAACCCTGCCCTGCCCCTTTTCTGTTCTAAGAT
>JAMYXO010000553.1:2500-20000 GCA_033310375.1 Conus canariensis
AATGCATACCTTCGTGCATTCGCTTGTGTATGTATGTGTGCGTGCGTGCGTGCGTGCGTGCGTGCATGTGTGTGTGTATGTCTGTTAAAAATTCGTCATTGATTGTTCCAAAGGGTTAATGCTCAACACGAACAAGAAGATGACCAATGAAACACAAAATGTCAATGAGTAGACTTTGTTATCATGTTATTCCTGAGAAGTTCAAAAATAAAACCAGTGAGAACAATCCGTAAAGTTCTGCTTCAGAGATTCTGCTGAGAAACCTGACAATATACCAAACAAGATCATCATGTTCGTGAACAAGTTTCGTTTTATGCTAAAGAAAACAGTACTCAGTACTCAAGAGGCCCTGTTAAGGTTGAAGAGCACTTTTTTGGTGAGTGGAAATAATGAAATTAAGAATGAGAGGCCCTTCAAGGATATTGAACACTTTTTGGTGAGTAGAAATCGTGACATCATGAATGAGAGGCCCCTGCAAGGATGAAGAACACTTTTTTTTGGTGAGTAGAAATCATGACGTCAAAAATGAGAGGCTCTGTCAAGGGTGACAAGAAAAAAAAGGAGGCAGAAAAGTAGTGTTCACGATGGGAGAACAGTGCTGACCCTTCAACTAAACATAGACTGCGCCAGCTCACAATCTTTCACACGGACAGCCACGGTCCGATACGAACCTGACACACCTTTCGGCCTGAATAAACCTGTCCTACTTCAGCTGAATAATCCTCCCATTTAAAGGGATAACGTCAACACAGGAACCTGTAACATGGGCAGCTCCAGTTTAGAATCGTCCGCATGTGACAACTGAATAAACTTCACCTGCTATACTTACACACCCTTCCACTTGAAATGGACTGCACCAACATGTGCAGAATCTGTCATGCGTCTTCTGAAGAGCAAATTACACTTATTTCGCTAATTGTTTTGCAGAAAATGTACCCTGCCAACATGGGAATAGTCTCAGTTTCAGATGGCAAAAACCCTAAAGAGCTCGATGCCTACCCACTCTCGGCTCGATAGAAATTACTTTATCTTACTGCTGACTTTATTTCCGAAAAGAAGCCTGGATATGACATCTATTTGAGCTCTGCCAAGAGTGCTCACTGCGCCACACTAGGACTGGACTGTGATATGACATCTATTTCAGCTCTGCCAAGAGTGCTCACTCCACCAGCTAGGACTGGACTGTGATATGACATCTATTTCAGCTGTGCCAAGAGTGCTCACAGCGCCACACTAGGACTGGACTGTGTTTAGGCCAAGATTGACATGGAGTACTTTGGTTCTGGAGAAAGCTGACAACTGATACCTTAGAACGAACAAAGGAACATTGTGTGTGTGTGTGTGTGTGTGTGTGTGTGTGTGTGTGTGTGTGTGTGGTGTGTGTGTGTGTGTGTGCGTGTGTGTGTGTGTGGTGTGTGTGTGTGTGTGTGTGTGTGTGTGTGTGTTGTGTGTGCGTTTGAGCGTGTGTATATGTGGGTGTGTGTGTGTCTGTGTGTGGGTGTGTGTGTGTGTGTTGTGTGTGTGTGTTGTGTGTGTGTGTGTGTGTGTGTGTGTGTGTGTGTGTGTGTGTGTGTGTGTTGTGTTTGTGTGTGTACAGATAGACAGACGGCCGGTCAGGCGGGACATAATAGTGACTTTTCATATATGAACAGAACAATGTTTTGCCTGTTTTGTCCGAGAAAGGTTTTCCTTTGTGAGACACAGATATGTGCTACTCTAATGGCTATGGCATTCGCTTTTATGTGAGACAGTTATGTATTTTAGACATGCTATTTCATGTGCTATTCTAACCATGCTATTTCATGTAGCTATTCTAACCATGCTATTTCTGTAGACCATGATTCTGTGTACTACCATCTTCATGCTATTTCATGTAGTGCTATTCTAACCATGCTATTTCATGTAAACTATTCTTAAACCATGCTATTTCATGTAGCTATTCTACCATGCTATTTCATGTAGCTATTCTAACCATGCTATTTCATGTAGCTATTCTAACCATGCTATTTCATGTAGCTATTCTAACCATGCTATTTCATGTAGCTATTCTAACCATGCTATTTCATGTAGCTATTCTAACCATGCTATTTCATGTAGCTATTCTAACCATGCTATTTCATGTAGCTATTCAACCATGCTATTTCATGTAGCTATTCTAACCATGCTATTTCATGTAGCTATTCTAACCATGCTATTTCATGTTCTAAACCATGCTGTCTGTAGCTTTCATAACACATGCAGAGAGCTTGTTTAAAGAAATGTTTCAAAGAATTTCCTTGTCTGATGTATATTTAAGAAACTGGAAGAGTTGTTTTTTCCGGATGTGCGTTAAGTTGTAGACTTCATTGGAGTGAAACGGCAGACAAAACTCGCAGAAGACGACGTCATGAAAAAAGGGTCACAGAAAAGAGCGTAAATTAAACAAAAAACGTTGATAAAATGTGAAATTGTTAGCAATCCAAGATACAGTTCTAATGTGATTTACAATGTGACAGGGATCTCTATGTGCCGATGTATAGCGACCTATTCAACTCAGACACAGCGATACAGCTATACTTCGGTCTGAGAGAGAGAGAGAGAGAGAGAGAGAGAGAGAGAGAGAGAGAGAGAGAGAGAGAGGGGGGGGGGGAGTCTATGTTGTTATGAGCGTCGTTTTTCTTTTTTCTGTTTTCTTTTTTGAATATCTAGTTTCTCATAGATATTTTTGACTGACTAGAAGACACAGAGGCATTATTTGAGAAAGGTGTTTAAAAAAAAGGGGGGATCATGACCGGTGGGTAGCCATGGCGATAACTCATCCCCTCTCTTTCCAAAGTTGGCCTCATTGTCCGCCCTCAGTCACTCCGTTTTGAAGCTGAAAGAAAGGGGAGAAAAACTATCAAGGCAGCAATATGCATTGTGGCAAAGTGTTTTCTCTTATCGTGTCTTTATTCGTTAATGTTTTCTCCTGTGAACATTGAACAGATTTAGAGTCAGTACCAGGAGTATTACGATACTTGCAACATAGTGTGACGGTTTGTACCAAATTCCAACTTATTTTAACTCAGTTTGAATTAAGCGCCCGCGAAAATATTTCATCTTGTGCACTGTGTTCACTTGTACGCGCACGATGCAGTGAAAGGTAATCCCCTTTCTCTGGAAAATGTCTTGGAATATTTCCTGTCTGAATCTTTTGCCCGACACAATTGCTGTATGTTGTTTCAAATACTGGTATGGAGGATGTTTGTTTTGCCCACATGGGTGTCTCACACCACGACCGAAGCAACAAGTCAACAACCAAGCTATCAACCGGTCAGTTAAAGAGTCAGAAACATTCAATACTCAGCCACCAAGCACACCCACAGAACACCCATGTCTCTCTTCACTCGGCCAGACAACCTTGACCCACCCACCTGGTCAGACCGATACATGACCCCTGAACCTTCAACCCCCACCTCTTCGGTCAGGTGGAGTTCGTCTTCCGGGACGAGCTGTCCAAGTCCAACCAGGACCACTTCCCGGGGGTCTTCGGGCTGGAGAACTCGGAAGGCATCAAGAACATCCGTGAGGACTACGCCAACGCCGTGCAGCGGTACAGAGGGAGGGGGGGGGGGGAGGGGGGGGGGCAGCGGGGCGGGCGGCAAGTCCAAGAGCCGCCACTTCTACTCCAAGGAGGGCTGCCTGAAGGCGCTGCGTTCAGGGACACTGCCGCCCGCCGTGCAGCTGCTGGACGACAGCGGGCGCTACGTGGACAAGTTCTGCATGGAGAGCAACAAGGACGGCCCCTTCTGGCCCTTGGAGAGTGTGCCGCTCTTCCCCACGCCCAACTTCAAGTGGTGGGGCACCGTCGGTCGGGAACCCCTGTATGCCCAGCTGCTACGTGAGTAGTTCTTGTGGGGTTTGGGGTTCGAGTCCATGGTGCTGGTGATTCTGAGGGTGTGTTCGTAGGTGGTGGTGGTGGTGGTGGTGTGGTGGTTGATGGCGATGTGGATGACGATGATAATACTACAGCTGCTGCTGCTACAGGGGGTCCTGGCTAAGGTAGTCGTGGTTTGGTTGATGTTGATGGTTTTGGCGAAGGTGTCGAGGGTGTTCGTGCTGCTGGTGATAACAGTGGAGGTTATGGTGATAACAGTGGAGGTTATAGTGACGACAGTGGAGGTTATGGTGACGACAGTGGAGGTTATGGTGACGACAGTGGAGGTTATAGTGACAGCAGTGGAGGTTATGGTGACAGCAGTGGAGGTTATGGTGACAGCAGTGGAGGTTATGGTGATGACAGTGGAGGTTATGGTGATGACAGTGGAGGTTATGGTGATGACAGTGGAGGTTATGGTGATGACAGTGGAGGTTATGGTGATGACAGTGGAGGTTATGGTGACAGCAGTGGAGGTTATGGTGATAGATGGTGGTGGTATATGGGAAGGAGGATGTCAAGGATGATAGTGCTGTTGATGATGATGATGATGATGATGATGATGATGATGATGATGATGTTGATGATGATGATGATGATGATGATGATGATGATGATGATGATGATGATGATGATGATGACTGTTGTCGAGGTGATGAAGATCATGGTGATGATGGGAGTGGGTGATGATGAGAGGGACGATAGTGACAGTTGTGGTGATGATGGTGGTGATGATGATAGTGATGGTTTAAGTCGTGTGGAGGGGGATGGGTATAGATACTTGTAATGGTGGTGGCTATGGCGACAATGCTGAAGATGACAACAGTCTTTTTGGCGTCATATACTGTACCATGTCAGACCATAGCATTCACGGCAGTTAGTCAGCTCTGTCAGGCCGAAGATTTTGTGTGGCTAATGCAGTAATAAGACAGTCACGTGACGCCCACCCTACTTCCGCCGAAGGAAGAAGCCGGTGTAAACTTCCTGTACCTCATTCTCTCTCGGCCTGCCGTCCAAGCAAGATAAGTCTTGTGCTCTGTCTCGCCTTTCTTTGCCGTTGTGTTAAGATAGCCTTGTGTTTGCTGCCTTTCTTTGCCGTTGTGTTAAGATAGCCTTGTGTTTGCTTGTTTTGTTGTGGCTTGCGCGCTGAACCCTTGTACCCTTGCCGGTGAGGCTTTGGTTTGGCGTGCTTTATTGATTTTACTGATTTTATCATACACGCTTCTCGCGTTTGTGCCTTGTTCTCGACATTCGCGACTTGCCACGCTTCTCGCGTTCGTGCCTTGTTCTCGGCATTCGCGACTTGCCACGCTTCTCGCGTTCATGCCTTGTTCGCGACTTGCCTTCCGTGCATCTCGCATTCGGAATTCCGAGCTACACGCCGATTTCCATCTCCTCGCTTTACTTAGCCTTACGGCCTTTGTCTGCGAGTCCCATTTCACTTCCGTTTGGATTCCTATTCGACGACCTTCCTCGTCGTTCACTCGGTTTCCATTACTTGCGCCGGTCGTTCCGCCATTTTGTGTCGGTCGTTCCGCCATTTTGTGTCGACCGGCCATACCGGCACACATACGATCGCACTGTTTTACTCGAACGGCGCGACTTCTGCGCATTTCCAGCACTATCAGTGCCCCTCCCGAGGTTGGTCGAGCTCTTCCTATCCCTCGATCCACCTCTTTGTCTCCCCTTTGCGATCGTGTTTTCCGTGTTTGTCTCGCCACCAGTGCCCAACATGGTGAAGGATACTAACGGGTCGAGCCGCTCCTTTGTTCGCGAGTCGCGCTCTGCCCCGGAGGACCCGAGTATCGATTCCAGGGGACAAACCGCTCACACCTCTGAGCGTACGGTCAGTGTGGAGGAGGGTTCCGCGCAGGGGACGCGCGACCAGCTTTGCTATTCCTCCTCTTCACGATCGGCGGACACACGATCGTTGCGATCGAAGTTGAGCAGGCAATTGGCCGAATCGAACTTGCAATCGGCCGTCATTGCCGACTGTTTTTCGTTCTATTCTGACTCTAAATCGAAATTCAAAGGCAAGGCCCCCATGAAAGGACCTGCCCGTTCAAAATCTTCCCGTTCTCCAAAATCTTCCTGTTCTTCGGCCAAATCGCCTGCTCAGTTTCCATCGCACAAGGAGACTCTCTATCATGCTGCGTCCGGCGATCGTCGGCCCCTGGGGACCCTTGCCGAGACACGGACCAGCACGGGTGACGACTCGCGGCCGGAATCACCGCTCGTCACCCGATCAGATGAGACTCGTGACGCTAGCTACCCCCCACTAACGCCACACAGTCGAATCACGCTCTCCCCAACCGTGTCCGGGGTCAGCCACTACTCGGACACGAGGAGCGTCATCACTCCGGTGAAGGGGCTGTGGGCAGTCTTTGGTGTGACTTCCCCACTGACCACAACCCCGGGTCAGGGACGCAGGCATCGACCAGGTCGGATCTGCGCCCTCACCCCCAACGGTCGAACCACCCCGATCGACCGTTGAACTTTCCCCTAGGGGTACAGGACGTTGGGGAGCGGACTTCTTTCGCTCCCCGGTTGGGCATCGTCCGCGGTCCCGTTCCTCCGGGGGGGAATCGACCAGCGGGACCAAGGGTAACCTCCCTTCGTCCTCTGAGGTGGACCCGTCGCCGCAGCCATCCCAGTCCGCTCCCACACGGCCAGGAGGCTCGGCTACCGCACGACCCACCGGCCACCTTGCCATGCAGGGGGCCGGCACGGACCGCACCCGGGAGATGCAGGAGGCAGTGCTCTCCTGGGGCGGGTGCGAGACAGCTCGCCTTCTCGCTACCCTCCCCTTGGTGCCCAAGGTTACCCGGGTCCCCGGGGAGACTCTGCCCCAGGGCCGCCACAGCCCGTCGTACTCTCCGGGGACCGGTGGCTCTATTCCCCAGAGAGGAATCAGTGGCTTAGGGCTGACACTCTTCCCGACTCCTCCTCCGGTCGCATGTGGCATCCTGCCTCCGGAGCTGGATCGACCTGGGGCCCCCTTCCTCTCGGGCGCTGTCCGATCGGCGATCCCCCAGTCTGCCCGCCGAGTATGGAGCCACCAGGGACCCGTCCTCCTTTTCCCCCATTACCCCTCAAGGACTGGACTCCCACGCACCCCTGCCCTGGCCCTCCGAAGGTGGATCTGATCATCCCCTTCTGGATTACTCTGACCCTCAACTCGAGGACGGGGTCGAGGACTCCCTCCCCCAGTCTGGTGACCTCTCCATCCTGGAGAGCTGGCGTCCAGATCTTGTTGTGAGGGAATCCCCTCCCTCTGACAACATCTTCTCCTTTAGCCGTTTCACTGGGGAGCCCCCTGCCCAGCGATCACGGCCAAGGATAGTCGCCCCCCAGACCCTCCCTCCCTTGTGGGACAGACCGGCTTCTTTCGCCAGGGGTGCACATGCCATTCCCCCACCGGGGATTGACTTCTTGTCAGCCCCTAACGCGGCTCCAGTAGGAGCTTTCTTCAAAGACCCGCGTCATGGCCCCCATGTCTTTTCCTCTTCTCTGCCAATCCGGCCACCAGGGACATTGCCATTTCCTCTGCCGACCTCAGGCTCACGCCCAACCTCGCCCCCCCCCACATCCACCCCTGTTCTCATCAAGAACTTGATGGAGTGGGATAGAATTGCCAGGACTGGCATTCTCCACACCACCGCGGGACATGCATTCATTGACATGTTCCTGCAGCGAGCGGAGGAGCTCTGGGCAAAGGAGGGCATCACTGCCTCGGTGGCTTCAGACCCCGACGACTCTGAGGCAGATCCTAGCCTATTCGGCGACCCCCTCATGCGTTTCCTTGTCAACAAGATTTCGCATCACCTCTGGGCTGCGGCGGACAGCGCAGCCAGGTGTCACTTTAACTGCCTGTTAGCAGTGAGAGATGCTGTGCTATCTCAGGCCAATCTCTCCCCGGCGCTCAAGGCGGCCTTACGGTGCATCCCGGGTCAGGAACAGTCGCTCTTCGGTGACTATTCCACTGCTGTCATCACTCATGTAGTCGAGGAACGCAAACAGGCGGCGTCTTTTGCGGCCAAGCCCCCTCCCCAGCATCGTCCTCGCCAGCATCGCCCTCCTGGACCCTACTCCCGTCCAGCCCCCAGACCCCAGCCCTACCCCAAACAGGCCCCCCCTCGCACCTCAAGGCCCGCCAGACGCCCTTCTTCCGCCGTTGCTAGGTCAAAACCGAAAAACCCCCATCAGAATTTTCGGTTCGGCCAACAGGCCCGGCCTCGGAGGTGACTAGTAGACTCACCTTCGGAGGAGCGAGAACTGGCAGACTTCTTGCCCCTCCCTGGCCCCGCGGCCCCTTTGGCAGGCAGTCTGTCCCGACATGCCCACCAGTGGCGGCGTATGGGACTCAACCCTTGAATAGTGTCAGTGTTACAAGAGGGGTTCTGTCTACCCTGGGCACACGATCGCCCCCCTCTGCTATCCTCTCCTCCTCCTTCCCCGGCGATCCCCCTGGCCCAGGCGGAGGCTCTTCGCCTGGAAGTCGAGGACCTTCTTCGGAAAGACGCCATCACCCATATACCCCACCCAAACCCCGGGTTTTACTCCCACCTTTTTGTGGTCCCCAAGTCCTCGGGGGGCTGGAGGCCCATCCTCGACCTTTCTCCACTCAACAAATTCCTCAGAACAACCAAATTCAAGAGGGAGACCCCGCCCCAGATCAGAGATTCCATCCACCATCTGGACTGGGCCACTTCGCGTATTTTCAGATCCTCATTCATCCTTCCCACAGACGATACCTTCGGTTCGTCTGGCGGGGACGGGTATATCAGTTCAAGGCGCTCCCCTTCGGACTCTCCCTGGCTCCCTTCCTTTTCACGAAGGTAGTCAAGGAGATGGCCACCCTTGCCAGACAGGAGGACATTCGCCTCTTGGTTTACCTCGACGACTGGCTCGTCTTGGCTCCCACTCAGGCCCTGTGTCAAGCCCACACATCCAAACTTCTGCGCCTTGGCTCCTCACTAGGGTCCGTCACCAACCCCGAAAAATGTGAGCTCTCGCCCAGTCAGAGATTCTCCTTCCTGGGCATGAGTTTCGACACCACCTCCATGCTAGTCTCCCCAACCCCGGAGAGGTCCACCCGCCTGATGGACCTCATCTCCCACCTCCGCCTCTCTCCCCTCGCGTCGGCAAGGACACTGTCCTCCCTTCTGGGGATGATGGAGTCCCTGTCGCCTCTCATTCCCCTAGGCAGGGTCCCCAAGCGACAGCTTCAAAGGGAGTTCCGACGTCGTTGGTCGCAGACCTCCGACCGCTGGGACCAGACCATTCCCCTCGGGCCTTGGTTCTTTTGGGCCACAGAGGAGTGGTTCAGCCCCTCCACCCTGAGCCCCGGGGTTCCCATCTCCCTCCCATCCCAGGCCCTAGATCTTTACACAGACGCCTCCAACTCGGGCTGGGGGGCCCATTTGGAGAGCAGTCATGCCTCGGGGGTGTGGAACCCATTGACTGCCCGTCTTCACATCAACATCCTGGAACTGGAGGCGGTCCGACTAGCCCTCCTCCACTTCCAGACACTGGTCTCGCACCGATTTGTTCTCCTTCTCACGGACAACACCTCGGTACCCTGTTACATCAACAAAGGGGGGGGGGGGGCACGCTCCATCAGTCTCTCCCTCCGGGCAGAGGCCCTCCTCCGCTGGTGTCACACGCAAGGAATCACCCTTCGCGCGAGACACATAGCAGGGACGCACAACATCCTGGCAGACTCTCTCAGCCGCTCCGGGTCCGTCCTCCACACTGAATGGACCCTCAGCAGGCACACGCTAACCTCGGTGTGGGAACATTGGTTCACTCCCATGATCGACCTGTTCGCCACCCGATTCAATCATCGTCTGCCAGTGTATGTGTCTCCCGTCCCGGACCCTCAGGCGTACGCGATCGATGCCCTATCCCTTCCCTGGTCCGGCCTCATAGCTTACGCCTTTCCTCCCTTCCCGATCCTTCACAAGGTGATCAGGAAGGCGAGACTCGAGGGACCCAGGCTCATTCTCATAGCCCCATGGTGGCCAACTCAGTCCTGGTTTCCGGACCTCAAGTCCCTCACTCACGTTCCCCCTCTCCAGTTGGACGCCCGGTGAGACATGCTCAGGCAAACCTCCTTTCGAGCCTATCTCCTCCCTCCCCTTCGACCTTCTTTCTATGAAGACCACCTTTCTCCTCGCCTTGGCCTCGGCCAGAAGGCGGAGCGAGATCCACGCTCTCAGCGGGGACCCCAGAGACATTGCCTTCCACACGGACGGCTCTGTCTCCCTTAAGTTCCTTCCCGAATTCCTGGCTAAAAACCAGGAACCCGGTAGCCCCTCCCCCTACCTTGCCATCCGCCCATTGGCGGATATCCTAGGTGGAGAGAGCGGTGGTGACAGGACTCTGTGTCCTTCCAGGTGTCTAAGACACTACTGGGAACGTTTACGCCCAGGCGCGCTTCTCAGAGACGTCTCTTTATTTCCATCAACCCCAAGAATAAGAAAGACATCTCAGCTGGCACTACCTCTAGGTGGCTGTCCAAGACGGTCAAATCGGCCTATGCCCAGACGTCCAAGGCCCTCCCCGTCTTGTCCCCCCGGGCCCATGAGGTCAGAGCACTGGCTGCTTCTGCAGCTTTCCAGCACTCTGTCCCCTGCGCCATCTCCTGGAAGCAGCCTACTGGCGTTCGGAGAATCCCTTTATAAACTTTTATTTAAGGGACATCCGCATGACCAGGGCTGACGGTTCTGAAGGGATATCCTTTGTGGCGGCTAATGCAGCCATATCGGTTAACCCCAAGAACCACTAGGGCACTCGCCCTCCTCCTTTTACGATAAATTCTGCTATGGTCTGACATGGTACAGTATATGACGCCAAAATGGGGAGTTTGTATTATACTCCCTGTTTGGCTAGTATACTTACCATGTCAGACTCTAATGCCCGCCCTACCTTCCCCACTAGCGCCAAGGTCCTTGGGGTTACCTGGCGTGCAGGCCTCGACGAATGAGGTACAGGAAGTTTACACCGGCTTCTTCCTTCGGCGGAAGTAGGGTGGGCGTCACGTGACTGTCTTATTACTGCATTAGCCACACAAAATCTTCGGCCTGACAGAGCTGACTAACTGCCGTGAATGCTATGGTCTGACATGGTAAGTATACTAGCCAAACAGGGAGTATAATACAAACTCCCCATGTTGGTGATGCGGTAGATGTGGCGATGGTTGGGGTGTGGTGTGTGTGCTGGTGATGATGGGGTTGTGGTGTGTGTGCCGGTGATGATGGGGTTGTGGTGTTTGTTTGTGCTGGTGATGATGGGGGTTTTGGTGTTTCGTTGCTGGTGATGATGGGGTTGTGGTGTTTGTGCTGGTGATGATGGGGTTGTGGTGTGTGTGTGTGTGTGTGTGTTCTGGTGATGATGTGGTTGTAGTGTTTGTCCTGGTGATGATGGGGTTGTTGTGTTTGTGCTGGTGATGATGGGGTAGTGGTGTTTGTGCTGGTGATGATGGTGTTGTGGTGTGTGTGCTGGTGATGATGGGGTTGTGGTGTGTATGCTGGTAATGATGGGGTTGTGGTGTGTATGCTGGTAATGATGGGGTTGTTGTGTTTGTCCTGGTAATGATGGGGTTGTTGTGTTTGTGCTGGTGATGATGGGGTTGAGGTGTTTGTGCTGGTGATGATGGGGTGTGGTGTGTGTGCTGGTGATGACGGGGTTGTGATTTTTGTGCTGGTGATGATGGGGTTGTGGTGTTTATACTGGTGATGATGGGGTTGTGGTGTCTGTGCTGGTGATGGGGTTGTGGTGTGTATGCTGGTGATGATGGGGTTGTGGTGTTTATACTGGTGATGATGGGGTTTGGTGTTTGTGCTGGTGATGGGGTTGTGGTGTGTATGCTGGTGATGATGGGGTTGTGGTGTTTGTGCTGGTGATGATGGGGTTGTGTTGTTTGTGCTGGTGATGGGGTTGTGGTGTGTATGCTGGTGATGATGGTGGTGTTGTGGTGTTTGTGCTGGTGATGATGGGTTGTGGTGTTTGATGTGGTGTTGATGGGTTGTGGTGTTTGTGCTGGTGATCGGTGTGTAGAATTCATTGTCCAAGGTGTCATTATAAACAGTTTCGTCTACACGTTTCCCCTTTCCCCATTGCCCCCCTCCCTCCCTAACACCCCCCCCCCCCTTCCCCTTCTCATTAAATGTTTATGTAAATGTTGTATCTCTTACCTTTGTTGGTGTTTTTTTTTTCGTCTGGATAACTGGTCATTTTCTTTTTCTAGTTTCTTGCTAATGATAATCATGTTCATGATGTCGTAGTTTTTCTCTTTCGGCAGTGTATTTCCCCATTTCTCCTCCTCCACCTCCATCCTTTCATCTTTCCTCGAGTTTTTTTTTTTAATTTTTTCTTCTGATTTTTCATCTCTTTTTCCGTTATCATCTGTTGTGAGTTTTTCTCTCTCGTTGCCCCTGACTGCCTAGTTTGTGTTGCTAGAACAATTGTGGACGTCAGGCAGCAAACTACAACACACATGATGTGGTGATAATGTCTTCATTCATGTGATATGCAACAGCAATTGTGATGTCAGGCAGCAAACATACAACACACATGATGTGGTGATAATGTCTTCATTCATGTGATAGCAACAGCAATTGTGATGTCAGGCAGCAAACATACAACACACATGATGTGGTGATAATGTCTTCATTCATGTATAGCAACAGCAATTGTGTCGTAGCGAGAAATTCAACTGATGATGGTGGATATGTTCTTCATGTTGGATGATGATGTCGTAGTTGTCCTGGATGGGATATGTCTTCAGCTGTGTATGATGGTAGTTTTCTGTTGTTTTGTATGGTGTCACATTGTGTGTAACCATTGCGAGGTGGACGAGGCGTTGGGGTATATGCACATAGATGTCGCTACTAGTTGAACGCATGGAGCTTTGCTTCGCATATTGGTGTGTGTGTGTTGTGTGTGTGTGTGGGTGTGGTGTTGTGTGCTGTGTGTGTGGTTGTGTTTTGTGTGGTGTGTGGTGTTGGTGGTGTTATTGCGTGGTGGTTGTGGTTTGTGTGTGTGTGTGTGTGTGTGTGTGTGTGTGTGTGTGGGTGTGTGTTTGTTGTGATGGCGTGCGCTATGCACGTGTTTCTTTGTGGGTTGTGTGTGTTGTGTGTGATGGGGTGTGTGTGTGTGTGGTGTGTTGGTGTGTGTGTGGTGTGTGTGTGTTGTGCGCGTCAATGCACTCGCATGTGTCTGTATTGTGCATGCGGGCTTCGTGTGTTTGTGGTGTGCGTATGTGTGTGTTCGTGTGTGTGTGTGCTGGTGTGGTGTGTGTTGTTGTGGTGTGTGTTTGATGTTGTTTTAGTTTCTTTGCCTATGCCTTCCCGTTGTACCTGTGTTCGCTGTTCTGTATGTGTTTGTAGTGTGTATTGTTTGTGGTGTTGTGTTTTTTTGTTGTTGTGTTTTTTGTTGTAGTTTGTTGGATGTGTGTATATTTTAGTATGTGTGTTCACATGCGTTGATTTTCTTGTCATGCGTGTGTGTATCTTACATCAGTTAGATTTTCAGGGTGAGTACGGAATTTCACTGCTAGAGTGTCAGTTGCACAAGCAGGTTTTCTGTCCCTTTGCATAAACACTAGCAATCACGCACACAAGCGCCTGCAAACACACATACTGCACACATGAAAGTGGCGTGCGACATCACGAGCACACAGACATTCCCTAGCTCTCACACGCTCGGCACTCTGTGTCACGATTTCGTAACACGTCATTCTATACGACCACCTTAGATCACCGTCTTCTATATGACCCTAGATCATTCACCCACTTCATTCATTCTACGCCTACCTTTAATCCCTTGTCATTCTATACTGACCACCTAGTCACGTCATTCTATACTGACCCCTTAGATCACGTCATTCTATACTGACCACCTTAATCACGTCATTCTATACTGCCACCTTAGATCACGTCATTCTATACTGACACCTTAGATCACGTCATTCTATACTGACCACCTTAGATCACGTCATTCTATCTGACCCCTTAATCACGTCATTCATACTGACCACCTTATCACGTCATTCTATACTGACCACCTAGATCACTGTCATCTATACTGACCACCTTAGATCACGTCATTCTATACTGACCCCTTAATCACGTCATTCTATATGACCACCTTAGATCACGTCATTCATACTGACCACCTTAGATCCTGTCATTCTATAGACCACCTGATCACTGTATTCTATACGACCACTTAGATGCCAAACAACACACACATGATTGTGATAATGTCTTCATTCATGTATCAACACACTAGTCAGCTGCAACATTCAATCTGATTATATGCCTCAGATCCATTCATGTTCAACGCATTCGTATCCTCGTGTCACGTCGTGTCGTCTCATTCTATTAATGCATAGAACAAGCTGGAAATGTCTCAGCTGTAATACTTTCTTGTTTTGTATGTGTCACATGTGTGTGTAACCATTGCGAGGTAC
Source organism: Conus canariensis (assembly GCA_033310375.1). Lineage (NCBI taxonomy): Eukaryota > Metazoa > Mollusca > Gastropoda > Neogastropoda > Conidae > Conus > Conus canariensis. The sequence goes on from JAMYXO010000553.1 coordinate 16,873, forward strand.
GAGCGCGCGCATATGCACATACGAACGCATACTAGCATGACACCAATGACCTCATGCTCGCATATTGTGTGGTTGTGTGTTGTGGGTGTGGTGTGTGTTGTGTGTGGTGGTGCTTGCTGCGTGCGTTGTGTTTGTGTGTGTGGTGTGGTGTTGTGTGTGTGTGGTGTGTGTGTGGCGTGCGCACGCACGTGTTTTTGTGTGTGTGTGTGTGTGTGTGTGTGTGTGTGTTGTGTGTGTGTGTGTGTGTGTGTGTGGTGTGTTTGCGCGTCAATGCACTCGCATGTGTCTGTATATGTGCATGCGTGCATACGTGTGTATGTGTGTGGTGCGTATGTGTGTGTTCGTGTCGTGTGTTGTGGTGTGTGTGTGTGTGTGTTGTGTGTGTGTGTGGTGTGGTGTGTGTATGTGTGTGTGCGTGTGTGTTGTGTGTGTGTGTGTGTGTGTGTGTGTGTGTGTGTGTGTGTGTGTGTTTTGTGTGTGTGTGGTGTGTGTATGTGTGTGTGCTGGGATGTGTATATGTGTATGTGTGTTCACATGCGTTTGTTTTTGTGTATGCGTGTGTGTATCTACATCAGTAGATTTCAGGGAGGTAAGGAATTACACTGCTAGAGTGTCAGTTGCACAAAGCAGGTTTCTGTCCCTTTGCATAAACACTAGCACAAACACGCACACAAGCGCCTGCAAACACACATACATGCACACATGAAAGTAGGCGTGCGCATCACGAGACACAGACATTCCTAGCTCTCACCGCATCACGCACTCATGTTCACCTAGTCATCTATACTGACCACCTACCCGTCATCTTGCCTGTCACTGCACTATACTGACCACCTTAGATCACCGTCATTCTATACTGACCACCTTAATCACGTCATTCATATGACCACTTGACACTCATTCTATACGACCACCTTAGATCACCGTCATTCTATACTGACCACCTTAATCACTGTCATTCTATACTGACCACCTTAGATCACCGTCATTCTATACTGACCACCTTTATCATAACCATTTCCGTCATTCTATACTGACCACCTTACATCACTGTCATTCTATACTGACCACCTTAGATCACCGTCATTCTATACTGACCACCTTAGATCACTGTCATTCTATACTGACCACCTTAGATCACTGTCATTCTATACTGACCACCTTAGATCACTGTCATTCTATACTGACCACCTTATCACGTCATTCTATACTGACCACCTTACACACGTCATTCTATACTGACCACCTTAGATCACCGTCATTCTCATACTGACCACCTTACATCACTGTCATTCTATACTGACCACCTTAGATCACGTCATTCTATACTGACCACCTTAGATCACTGTCATTCTATACTGACCACCTTAATCCGTCTCATGACACCTATCACTGTCATTCTATACTGACCACCTTAGATCACGTCATTCTATACTGACCACCTATCACTGTCATTCTATACTGACCACCTTAGATCACCGTCATTCTATACTGACCACCTTAGATCACTGTCATTCTATACTGACCACCTTAGATCACTGTCATTCTATACTGACCACCTTAGATCACTGTCATTCTATACTGACCACCTTAGATCACGTCATTCTATACTGACCACCTTAGCACTCACTGTCATTCTATACTGACCACCTTAGATCACTGTCATTCTATACTGACCATCCTTTAGATACTCACTGTCATTCTATACTGACCACCTTAGATCACCGTCATTCTATACTGACCACCTTACATCACTGTCATTCTATACTGACCACCTTAGATCAACCCTGTCATTCTATACTGACCACCTTAGATCACGTCATTCTATACTGACCACCTTAGTCACGTCATTCTATACTGACCACCTTAGCATCACTGTCATTCTATACTGACCACCTTAGATCACTGTCATTCTATACTGACCACCTTAGATCACTGTCATTCTATACTGACCACCTTAGATCACTGTCATTCTATACTGACCACCTTAGATCACTGTCATTCTATACTGACCACCTTAGATCACTGTCATTCTATAATGACCACCTAGATCATTCTTCGCTGTCCCCGTTATCCAGTATCACTCGCCTCGTCGTTTCGTCTTCTCTCTCTCTCTCTCTCTCTCTCTCTCTCTCTCTCTCTTCTCTCTCTCTCTCTCTCTCTCTCTCTTCTCTCTCTCTCTCTCTGTAAAAAAAAAGTATCAGCTTCCCCATTCTACCCTCAATAAAATCATTCGTATTCATATTCGGATTCGTATCCGTCCCCCCCCCCCCCTCCTCTCTCTCTCTCTCTCTCTCTCTCTCTCTCCCTCCTCTCTCTCTCTCTCTCTTCTCTCTCTCTCTCTCTCTCCCCGGCCCTCCCTCTGTCTGTCTCTGTATATTTCTCTCTCTGTCTCTGTCTGTCTGTCAGTCGGTCACTCTGTCTGTCTGTCTTTGTCAGTCTGCCTGTCTGTCTCTGTCTCTGTCTCTGTCTCTGTCTCTCTCTCTCTCTCTCTCTCTCTCTCTCGCCCTCTCTCTCACCCTCTCTCCCTCTCTCTTTCTCGTGTGTGTGTGTGTGTGTGTGTGTGTGTGTGTGTGTGTGAGAGAGAGAGAGAGAGAGAGAGAGGAGAGAGAGAGAGAGAGAGAGAGAGAAAGACAGAGACAGAGACAGAGACAGAGTAATATGTATCATATTGAAAGAGGTATTATTCATCACTATTTACGTTATCACACTTTGAATTTATGTTACGTAACCTCAAGCACCCTCACCTGCTAAAGTTATTCGAACTGTACTCCTCTCTGAAATCAGATGGATACAACATAGTTTTTGCTTGAGTTCCCAGCCATGTAGGCATTCAAGGCAACGAAATGGTTGATCAACTTGCCAAGAGTGCCGCAAAGAAAAAGTTGAGCAGACTGTCTATCCCTCACAGTGATCTGAAACCCAAAGCCCAGACTGATATCAGAGACCTCTGGCAAGAGGAATGGGACTCGCAGATGGATAACAAACTGTTTGAAATTCGTCCCAACCTAAAAGTGTTTTTACCATGTTCCTGAGGCGGCCGTAAAGAAGAAACAATTTTGTGCCGTTTGCATACAAGCCACTCGTTTTGCACCCATTCTTATCTTTTAACAGGTGAAGAAATCCGT
>JAMYXO010000553.1:27500-43197 GCA_033310375.1 Conus canariensis
ATTTACGATTTAACGAAAATTGCTTTTGTATTATTGCTAGTAATGTAAACATATGATCCACTGTTGAATACCCTTTCTTGAAACCCGCCTGATATTCGCCGGTTATATTATACTGTTCTACCCATATTTGTAACCTGTAGTTTATAATAGAACTGTACAGTTTGCTGCCGATGTCACATAGTGACACACCTCTATAGTTGCCAGGATCGTTAACATTACCTTTTTTAAATAGTGGTACTATAATTGATTCCATCCAGGCTTCGGGATATATTCCTCTGTGAAAAAGAGCATTGAAAAAGTTAACAAGGAAATCGACAATTATTTCGCCACCATTTTTAAACATTTCTCCAATTAAGCCATCTGGACCAGCAGATTTGCCGTTTTTCAATTTCTTTATGGCAAGTAAAACTTCTTCTTTTGAAATTGGGTTATCAAATAAATTGAGTTCATCTGTGGCTTCTAAATCAGACGCGGTTTCCATTTCTATTGAACTGTCCACATCCTTATCAAGGAGGTTTTTGAAATGCTCATGCCACTCATTAATAGAAATGGATGCATGTACACGAGACCCTTTGGGTGACACCTTATGTACATTCTGCCAGAACGCACTGGGATCATTGACCGAATCAACAAGATTACTTAATAAACAAGTATTATATTCATTTTGCTTTTTCTGTAACAGGTGTTTATATTCTCTCCGTGATTTACAATACTTTGACCTGTCCTCAACATCTAAAGTTCCACGAAATACTGTAAGCAGCCTCCTGGCCGAAATCTTAGCTACATGACATTCTACATCAAACCATGCATCTTTACGTTTCCTCTTATCAGTTCTGATCCTTGTTTTCATACACTCAGCTTGTTTTTTCACACAGTTGTTAAACGCATTCAATGCCAAGTTGATATCCACATCAATAAGATTAATTGCTGCTTCGAGTAAAGATTTACTATCTTCACTGCTCATGAGAGCATGAAATATTCCAGCCCTCTGTTCCTGCCAAACAAACTTTTCAATAAACTTACCGTTTTTATTGATATAACCTTGGTTCATATGAAGCTCATCGCCATTATCAAAATTAACATGTAGTTCCAGAGGCTGATGGTCCGACTCAATGCGTTCTTGTACATATAGAGTACATGATGCCATCATACATACATACAGATCAACAGAGGCCAAAACATAATCATTCACACTATTACCTGTATCAGAAACGTATGTAAAACGACCTTGACGGTCGCCATTACATACTCCGTTTAAAATGCATAATTCTAGAGCTGTGCACATGCTTAACAAACATTTGCCGTACCTGTTCAGTACCTTGTCTTCAGACTCCCTTTTAACACAAAACGATTCGTTTTTTAAAGAGTTATTATACATAGTGTTGTTCATAGTTATATCCTGATGAACATTAGACGTTCTGCTATTAAGGTCTCCGTTTAAAAGTATGTACATATTAGGAAATTCAAATATCTTATCCGTCAGAATATCTTCTAGTGTCCGAATACCATTATCAACATCAAAATGCGAATAATATGGTGAGTTTTCCGGATGTACATAGGTGCACACATACAAAACATCTTTGGTCAAATTGAGTAGACTTTTAGATATTACAAACATAATGACATTGTTGTTATCAACATCAACAGCTCTAACATGTTGCAAAAACTCTTTTTTTATGAGACAAATTATTCCCCCTGATCGTCTTCCTCGATGAGTAAATTGTACAGCGGGTTTGCAGAATATTTCATGCGTATGAAAAAAAGAAGGTTGTAAATAATCAAGGAAAGTTTCAACAAGGCAAACAATATCGAACGATGTAACATAAGAGATAAAGTTCTGATCACCAATCTTCGACAATAACCCATTGACATTCCAGTGCAAAAAAGACAAGCGTTTATCATCCATACACACATTATTCCTTTCACGCCCTCGCACATGTGCACTTTTTTCTCTCTGTTTACAATCTTCACTGCCATCCTCAAAACACACATCATTGACACCACTGGAGATTGGGAACGTGTTCACGCTTTTCTCGTGCACGCTAGTGGGGGCTGCCATTGCTGCAGTGTCATCCTCTGTCACAGGTTCACGGAGAACAGTGTCACTTGCACGTGATGACATTCTGCTAAAGCTGAAAGAACACGGTGATTCTAAACTTTTTGTTCCCGGTGCATTATTTACAGTTCTATGCTCAACATTTTTTGTACGACAGAAACATCCGTATTCGTTATGTGTGCTGGGCCGGCCGTATTCCTATTGAATTAGTTTTAGATTTTCTTGGTGGTCCAAAACAAATTTCTTTCCATCTATTAACAAATGGTCAAAAATCATTGTCGCTTTTTTGTTTTCATTTCTGGCTGCCTTCAAATGAGGTACAAGTTTACGTCGAATGTCTCGGACCCGTGAGGAGAAATCTTCACCAATAAATATGTTGGTGCCTTTAAGTTTTCTTCTGTTACTGAGAATTCTTTCCTTGTCTTTGAAAAAAGTACATCGACCAATAATAGGGGAGTCTTCCTTTCTGTTGAGTCTGTGAAGTCGGTCAAAGTCAATGTCCTGCGTCAGGTCCAGTTTGTCTGTCAATATATCCTTGATTAAACCTTCGCATTGCTCTTTTGTTTCATTTTCATGTCGGGGAATGCCATAAAAGATAACATTATTTCTTTTGGACCGTCCCTCTAAGTCGTCGGTCTTCATTTCCAAGTTCTCTACCTTTTCCCACAGTTTTTCATTTTGTTCCCTTAGAGACTGATTTTCACGTTTTAAATTTGTAACATTTTCCTTCAGTTCGGTCAGCTCTTCATGTAGTCCAGCGCAAATGTCTCTGACCTGTCGAATTTCTTCCTTCACCTCGTCGAACTTACTGTTAAGAATCGACATGATGTCCTTCAGCGTCGGGTCGCCGGCTGTCCGTGACGGCGAAGGGGCTCCACCAGAACCGTCACTGGCACCCTTCAGACGGCTCTGTCGCAGACTGTCCGCCCTTCCGCCAGATGTAGGCCCAGGGTTCAGCTCCACGTCCCCACAGCGGTGTAGAAAAACGCCGGAGTACAAATACGCCAGGAGCAAGCCAACTATGACACCGTGTAGCCGTCTGTCCAGTTTCAATGTCCGAATAAACATGGCTTTCTTCTTCACATCTCTTCGAGCCATGAAAGCAAGGAAGACTGGCACAAATCCTCCACAAACGGCTCGGAATGATAACGCAGTCTCCGGCATAGTGATGACTGTGCAGTCTCCAGGTTGATGTCGGGGCTCAGGTCAGTGAAACTTCACTTTCAAGTCGCAGCTCCTGTCACTCAGTGTCAACACTTCGCCAACCGGAAGTGACCCCGAGGAGAGAGAGAGAGAGAGAGAGAGAGAGAGAGGGGGGAACAACTGTCAGACTTTCTGTCAGACTTTCTGACTGAATAACATAACATACCTTCTCTCTATATTCACTGGACATTAGGCACCGTAAAATGCAGTTACTAAGTCACGATTGTCATAGTCTGTACATTAGCAGGTTACACCAACAGCTGGGAGGTTACACCATTACACATTTAATTTTCCGAAGTAACTTTGACGTCGTTCATTTCTGGAAACGAACTCGGAAGCGAGATTGAGCTGATCAACCTTGTCTTTGAACACATGCATAATGAGACAGTTGTTTAGGCGCTCCTGAGTCATACAGTTGTTTAGGCGCTCCTGAGTCATAGTGCTTCGGAGGTATGTTCTGACCCGCTTCAAAGCTGAAAAACTGCGTTCAGCTGTTGCAGTTGTAGCTGAATGGTCAAGTACAGCCTGAAAAGTTTGTCTGCCTCACTCAACATTCTTTTAACAGTGTCAGAAGCTGTCAGTTCTTCTGCCAGTGCCTCAATATAGACTTCATCTTGTCCCCCAGAGCATGTGGAAGGATGGCCAACTGTGTTTTGAGTTTGTCCATGTCAATGTCCGCAGCATATGTCTTTGATCTCTTGAGGAACTTCTGGATTCTTTCCTGCAGCTCCGTCACCCAAGAGAATTTCAATCATCCTTGGCAACTGAAGACTTTGTTGGTCAAACCTGTGCTTTACATGCTCTTTGACGTTGTCTATGGCCTCATAGTAGAGCTGTCTGTAATAAGCAGAAGGGTCAGAGTAGCTGTGACCCTGGGAGCATCCACACAGGACGTTTGTTTCCTTTGAACAGCAGTTGCCAGCTCTTCAGTCACAGCAAAGACATCCCGTGAAAGTGAGAGCCCAAGACAGGTGGAGAACTGCTGCATAAGTGCAAGAAGGCCGGATGCCCTCCTGGCATACTCATCATGTCCTTGTGAGACTAGTTCAAGTGTTTCTTGCAAAGCCTCATAGTTCTCAATGAGAGAGTCAAAAGCTCTTGCTCGAACAGTCCACCTTGTTGGACACAGAGGTTTAATGGACGGGCCGCACAAAGTTGATGTTTCATGTTGGATTGTTTCAAAAGGACCTGTCGTTTTGGTGATAATTTGATCAACTGAATGACCTCTGTGGCAAAGTCAGGGGCATCTCGTATTACTTTGACCTTTCTGGAAGCCTCTTGTAACACAAGATTGACTGAGTGTGCCAAACAGTGTATGGACACTGCTGACGGGACCTCATCTTGGAAGCGTTTTGCAACTCCTGAAACGTGATTCTGAAAATTACTGGCCCCGTCGTAGGCCTAACCCCGACACTTCTGCACTGGCAAGTCCAGCCTGATCAAATACAGTTAAAAAAAAATCAAAATGCTTAGTCCTAGAATTGTCCGCCTCCCCCCCCCCCTCCCCCTCCCCTCCACAATTCATGACTCTTGTTTTTGTCCGAAGAAAGCAATCATTCTAATTTTCTCCATTTCAAGCCAATTTGAAAATAGCAATGAAATCATGATGCGTACCGTTAGACCAGTTTGACAATCGTCGATCTGCTCCTTTGCAATGCCCGGTATGTGAGTGAAATAATCCACAGTAAACTGATTCGTTTCCTGCACGTCAGTCCCTTTGATCTAAACTAGTAAGGTAAGGTAATGTTGTTTATAGCCTAGCCGACCGCAAAGGGCCATATCAGGGCTGTCACCACGTTAAAATCAACTCACAAGTCAACAAAAGAAAACAAAACAAAACAAAAAAAAAACTTTCACACATCTTTTTAAAACTACATCTTCTAACAACGCATCAGAAACTTCGTTAAAAATCTTTCTTCCGTAAAATCTTAAATCAGATGAAAAATGTTAATCTCCCTCAGAAACTCAAAGATCACGTCAGGTGGGACATCTCTGAACAGGGTTTTCATGGACTCTGCTGTAAAGTGTTTATGTCTCACATCGTGCAACAATCTAAAAGAATATGTTTCACTGTGAGTGGAACATGACATGGAATACACCACGGAGCTTCTTCACCTTTTAAAAGATAAGAATGGGTATAAAACGAGTAGCCTGTGTGTAAGCGGCAAAGGACTGTTTCTTCTTTACGGCCGCCTCTGGAACATGGTAGAAACTCGTTGAGGTTTGGACGGATTTTAAATAGTGTGTTATCCATCTGCAAGGTCCATTCCTCTTGCCAGAGGTCTTTGACATAGGCCTGTGTTTGGGGTTTGAGATCAGTGTGAGGAACAGTAAACCTGATCAACTTTTGCCCTGTGGCATTCTTGGCAAGCTGGTCAACCATCTCATTGCCTCGAATGCCCACATGGCTGGGAACCCAAGCAAACACTACGTTGTGTTCGTTTGATTTTAGGGAAGTGTACTGTTAAAAAAAAACTTTCAGTAGTTGAGGGTGCTTAAGATTAAGGCCGGCAATGGCCTCCAAAGCAGAAAGGGAGTCTGACAAAACGAGGAAATCTTTCTGTTTCGATTTGGAGATGATCTGAAGTGCCAGGACCAAGGCTGTCAGCTCAGCAGTGTAGATGGAGCTGTCGGTGGGAATGTGTACGGCACATCTCTGAGGGGGATCTACTGCACAAAACATGGCAGAGGCAACTCCCTCCTCAGATTTGGAACCGTCAGTGAACATTCTTTTAAAAGATGGAAACTTGGAACACAGTTCAGCAAAAAGGGACTTGTAGGCCAAGGAACTAGTGGAATCTTTGCGGTATGAGGCTAAATCAAACCGGACTTCTGGTGTGAAGAAAGTCCATGGAGGGTGGTCAGGAAACTTGGGGAAGTCATTAACCACTCCAAGGTCTGTACCTGCTTTGTTCAGATGGGGAAGAATACGACTCCCCAAGGGTGGAATGGAACTAGGATGGTCATCAAATTTCTTTGGGAATTTGGGGTCGAAAACACAGTCGTCTGCAGGGTTTTGAGGTTCAGTTGAGAGACTCAGACAATAATTCAAGACAAGTTTACACACACACACACACACACACACACACACACACACACACACACACACACACACACACACAACGAAGAGAGAGAGAGAGAGAGAGAGAGAGAGAGAGAGAGAGAGAGAGAGAGAGAGAGAGAGAGAGAGACGAACGAACGAACGAACGAACGAACGAACGAAATTTTGTTTATTCAGGGATATGAGATAAGCATACAAGCATGCTTTTTTACACTCAGCCCTGAGGCTAAAGAGAAATTCACAACAATAGTACAGAAAGTAATTTGTCTTTATATGTAACAAGTATAGCAAAGAAGAAGAAGAAGAAGAAGAAAAAAAAGAAAGTATGAGAAACATAAATACACAATAATGTCTACGCCAACTATTTACACGACTGACAAAGGCCATAGGAGGTAATTCGGTGATCAATTAAAGAAAAGAATAAGACAGAGCATATGCTAGTTTAACCGTGATTTAAAAAAATAAACATTGATCCAATGATAATGGAAAATAGTACATACATACGAAATAATAAGTAAAAAGATAAAATATGCAGGGTTCAATTTCTGAATAACAACAGTTGCTGACATTTATACTTGTGATATTAGCTCAGACTGAATACTAGGGAACTGTTAAAATAAATTAGTTTTCATTTTTTTTTCAAATAGAAGGCGTTTATACGCAACTTTAAACGAATTAATGCTTTTCTTCTGTTTAACATATGTTGGCATAGAATTCCAAAGTGTTCCACCAGAGTAAACTAAGCTACTTTTAAAAAGATGGATTCTTGGTTTCGGTATGATTATGTTATTAGTATATCTTGATTGATTGATAGGAAATCTTGCAGATATATTTGAGGGTACTAATTGGTTCATAATTCTGAACATCATTATTGCTTTATTATATTCAAATTTATAAGAAAGGGGCAATATATCTAATTCGAGGTAATCTTGAGTAGTTAATGTTGATGTTTTTTGAAGTACTGTTTTGATAGCCCGCTTATGGGCCCTGCGCAACAGTTTTAACGTGATTGCACTGCAAGAATCATAGAGAGTAGAAGAATAGTCAATGTAGGATTGGATATATGCATGATAGAAATGTTCACGAGAGTTTATATCTAGGAATTTTTTTTAATTTAGAAAGCTGAAAAATTTTCTGAGAAACTCATCTGCTTAAGTTGGAAACATGTGGCGACCAGGAAAGATTATTATCAATAGTGATTCCTAACACTTTATGAGTACTAACTTCTTCTAGCTTGTTGTTATTCATAAATATAGGGGGCATTGGAGTACTTACATTTTGTCTTTTTTGACGAGAAGTAATAAGCATGTACTTTGTTTTTGGTTCATTTAAGGACATGTGATTCAATTCTGTCCAGTTAATTAGTCGAGTTACATTTTCTTGCAGTTTATCTGATAAGTGTTTCAAATCAGTATGTTTTGAATTAATTGATGTGTCATCTGCAAAAAGTTGAGATGAGTCTTTAATATGCAGAGGGAGATCGTTTATATAGACTCAAAAAAGAAGGGGACCAAGTACTGACCCTTGTGGTACACCAAATTTTAGGGGTAAACACCTGGACTGAGTGTTGTTAATGAGAACTGATTGTTGTCGATTAGTGAGGAATGACTTAATGAGAGAAAGAACAGGGTCAGCGATTTTGTACAGAGCCAGTTTACGTAATAATAGATGATGATTTATGACATCAAAGGCCTTACAGAAATCAACAAAGAGGACTCCAGTGAATTCTAAATTATTGATAGCCACTAGCCATTGATCAACTAAGTTTATTAGTGCAGTATGACAAGAGTGATTCGATCGAAATCCAGATTGGCTGGGATGGATTAGATTATATTTAAAGAAATGGGTAGACAAATGTTTATGGATGTGCTTTTCGAGAGGTTTAGATAGAAGAGAAATGACAGAAACTGGTCTGTAGTTTGAGGGGTCCATTTTATTTCCAGATTTAAAAAGAGGTATGACTTTAGCTTTCTTAAGAATATTAGGAAAATAACATTTATTTAAACACAAATTGTATAAATACGTAAGTGAATCAGAAATAATTGGGACGCTTAGTTTTAAAATGATACCATCTAAGTTATCAAGACCTCTAGTTCCATGTTGCTTCATATGTATAAGAGAAAAATAAACATCATATAGAGATATTGGAGGAATGATTAATTCCGTTTCTATTGATTTAGAGTTACAGAAATCAGAGAGAAGTTTCAAATCATTATTGTCTGATTTGTCCTTTTTTATTGTGATATCAGCTATATTACAAAAATGTTTGTTTAGAATCTCGGCAGACATTTCCTTAGAAATAACAGTTGCCTTGTCAATACATTTATTGGTAAGAATATTTATGGCTTTCCAAATAGGTTTGGAATTATTCTGGGGACAGCTGAAAATTAAGTTTTTGAAATAATTCCTTTTTGAATATCGCAACATAGATGTAACCTTGTTTCTTTGTTTCTTATATTCTTCAAATTGTTTAGTTTTCAAGAGATTATTCCTTATATGTATGGCTTCTTCAATTTCTTTAGATAACCATGGGGGTTTGGTGTGAATATCTTACCTTTTCGGTGACAAATGGGGCATGTTTATTGTATATACAATGAACATTTTGTGCCAGAGTTCAAAGCTTGGTCAGGGTCTGTATACTGATAAACGTAGGATAATTGTGATTCTGCTAAATCTTTAAGGAAGCATTCTTATCAAAACTGCTAAAAGATCTATATGTAACAGTTTTATGTCCAGGTTTAGGAATTTTTATGTTCTTTTTAAACAAAGTTACGCATATGGGTAAATGATCACTACAACCACAGTAGGGGGTGCATATTTCAATAATATTTTGTACTTGGTTAACATAGATATGATCTATTAAAGTTTCCGATGTAGAAGTAATGCGGGTAGGAGAATTAACTAATTGTGACAGCCCAAAATTAACGAAAAGTTAATTCCATTGGGGATTACTTTTACAAAGATCTATATTAAAATCTCCTAAGAGGACGACTTCGTAATTTGTGAGTGAAACGTCTTCCATCATGTTGTTAAATTTATCATACCAATTGACATGTTCCGCTGGGTTCCTATACAGAAATCCAATAAGTAATGGTGTGTTGTTTTTAATCTTAACTTCAATCCAAATCGACTCAACGCCTTGACTTTCGAAAGCTGTTACACGTTGATAAGTTAGAGAAAGAATAGAATAAAGTATCGAACCTGTTTAAAAAGGACCTACTGGGTCAAGGCGAATGTGATGGTACCCTGGTATTGAAAGCTCAGAATCAGATATATGATTTGTTAGTCTTGTTTCAGCACAGCAAAATACATGGAATTGCTTTCCAGAATTGAAATAAGATGGAGGAAAGTTCATCACGCTTGTTAAGTATATGATTAATATTTAAGTAGCCTATTCTAAGACCCTCTTTACTTGGCCAATCATGTACAGTCGACATTTTAGAGGAGAAAACAATTTGCCACAGGTACTAGATCAGTGAAATTCGATTTACAATCCAAAAGAAAACAACAATCAAACAAACGAATTGGCAAAAGTCACACTAGAGCTCCAAGCATGCAAAGTACATTTATGGCAATGAAAAAGAATGCGAAAATAAATCTATTATAGTAACTCGTCAAGTCAACAAACAAGTTATTTTAGACTGACCGCCAAAATTCTCAATTACTAGAAAAAGGCACGAATCCAATCATAATAGTCCCGGTCCGAGGGAGACAGTTCAATGCCGGCATGACTGTGATAACATGAACACAACCTTAAAACAAAACACAAGCAGTTAATGACATACATGTACTGTGATAAAAAGGGAAGAACAGCATACATTTTCTTCCTTTTTTTTTCTTCACCCACCACATGAACATCAAAAACCTATACGTTTAAACTAGTTTAACAATGTCCATAGAGAATAGTTTACAACTACCATGCTGATTTTGTTTTTTGGTAAGCCAGCTGTGATGCCATGTTCAGAATTTGTTGGGCATACTGACCAACAGGGTTGTAAGGTTGGGGCCAGTCCTTATGATTATAAGGGGACTGAGGCCACATAGGCGAGGAAATAGGATTCATAGAATATCCTCCATGGGACTGTCTTGGATAGTGGGCCATATCTGGCAACCATTGCAAGTGGTGGAGATGGGGATCGGAAGAATTGGGGTAGGGGGGGGTAAAAAGCCATTGAGAGAGAGAGAGAGAGAGAGAGAGAGAGAGAGAGAGAGAGAGAGAGAGAGAGAGAGAGAGAGAGAGTTACGTACTGACCACTAACCTCTAACAGTAGAATGAATTCAGGGGAGTATATCCAAACTCTTTATTGGTACCACCTCTGTATAGCCACACTCTGAACTGTATTGCACTGTAGTACTGTTTGTCCACATACTGAACTGTCCTCCGTCACTCTGTATCCACACAATGTGTTCCACTGCAGTTTTCCAACCACTTCCAACCAGCAGCTTTCTGTGCATCGCTCACCATGGAACAACTTGCAGGAAAACCAGAAAAAGAAAAAGGAACACGATTCCCGTGCCAGCTTTGGCCGGTGCTTTGTTGTTTTGGTGACGTGGGGCGCGCGCACTGCACGTGTCAAACATCGCCGTTTTATGCACATCAAATGTAAATATATTTCAAAGAAATGCCATAAATTGAAAAAAAAAAACCAACTCCCGGGGAGTTACTTTCGATCAAGAAATGTTGATCCAGATTGACTCCCGGGGAGTTAAAAAAATATAAAGGGGGGGGGGGGGGGGAGCATACTGGCCTTATGCCAGGACTGCCCCCCCCCCCCCCCCCCACACACACACACACACACTGCAGAGAGACACTTGACACATGACACTTGAAAACTTTACTTGACAAGGATAAAGATCTTAGGCTAATATAAAAGCCTATTAATCCAATCTGTCTTAATAATTAACAGTAAACAAAGCTGACTAGAAGCATGCAGAGAGAGGGAAAGAGGGGGGGGGATAGAGAGAGAAGGAGAGAGAGAGAAGGAGAGAGAGAGAGGAGAGAGAGGGAGAAAGAGAGAGAGAGAGAGAGAAAGAGAGAGAGAAAGAGAGAGAGAGGGGTAAAAGAAAGAAAGAAAAACAGACAGACAGAGAGAAGGGGAGTGGGGGGAGACACTTGAGGCAGAGACACTGAGATAGATAAACAAACAGACAGGCAGACAGAGAGACAAGCAAAGAGAGAGGGAGAGAGATTAAGAGAGACAAACAGGCAGACAAGCAAAAAGGCAGACAGACAAACAAGGAGAGTGAGAGAGTGAGCGAGAGACTGAAAGAAAGTTGGGGTGGGGGGGTGGGGGGAGAGACAGAGACAGACAGACAGACAATCAGGCAGACAAACAGAGAGAGGAGGAGGGAGGGAGGGAGGGAGGGGGTGCATATTAAATGTTTATTTCTCGTATCGTGACTAACACATAAAACTGAATGTTTTGGGGTGGGGGAGTTAATCTAAAACAGGGGGGGGGGGGGGGGGGGGGGTCATTCTGGCGTGGTTTGTTTTAACTCCCGGAGAGTTAAAAGCGGCACGTGCAAATTCTAACTCCCGGGGAGTTACAAAGTGGAGGCAGCTCAAATCTACAAGACTGAAAAGTATGCTGATCTGGCAAACAGCCTGAGGAGAGAAGGCTATCAGGTCAAAGTCCTCACTGCAGAAATTGGAGCTAGGGGGTTTGTAGGAACGTCTGCATACAGCCTCATGAAACAGCTCTCAGTTGCAGGGAAGGAAAAAACCAGAGCCCTGAAAGCAATGGCAGAAGCGGCAGAGAGGTGTTCAAGCTGGATCTGGTCAAGGAGGAACAAAAGTGAACTTCATAAGGCTTAATTTCCCTACAAATATCAGGTGTCCCTGTGGCTCAGTGGTTAAAGCGCGAGTCATTAAGTGGAAAATGAGCATGTCCAGAGGGTCATGGGTTCGAATCCCAGCCATGGCTCGTCCCAAGATGGAAAAAAAAGGGGCAGCAGAGGGACATCCGGAGTCATGAACCGGGTGTGGCCCAACCCCCCTAGAGTGTCAGGAGATAAGGGCCGAAACACTTGCTTGAAGGGGGCTTCTCTTCTGAGGACTCTCTGCTGCCACGCTCTCCACGAGTTTCTTTCTACTGATGCATGGGTAAACCATTGACTTCCGGGAATAGGCCGGAGGACGTCCGGGAAAGACCGGAGGACACTGGGAAAGACCAGAACCAAGGGCTCTGTGGGCTGGCTCCCCACTTTGCCTTAAACATGTGGCTACTAAAAATAAAAGGAAAAGATGCTCCCAGGATTCACCGAAAGGGGGAGAGAATGATGAATCCATCGGTGCTCAACCAATCATGACTGCAAATCCCAAACGGACTATGAACATGGACCAAATGGAATATCCATGTGTCTGTGGAAAGCGTTTCGCTACCACCCGTGGCATGAAGATCCACAGAACAAAGATGGGATGTGTGAAGACTCATCTGAATGAGCAGCAGCGCACTGCATCAGCAGATAAGACGTCGGAAGACCAAGGCCAGGATTTAAACCACAGTGCCAAGGACATCCACGCTGTTGGTTCGGATGAGGAATTTGCACAGGCCCTCGATGCCAGGCGCCTGAAACTCAACCTGCCACGAGCAAAACGAAACTGAAGATTGGGAGAAACTGGATGCAAAAATCGTCCAAAGACTCGATGCACTGATAGGGAAAAGCACCCTGGAACACAAACTAGCCACATATGGGGACATTGTGTATGCCACATGTAGAGACGCCTATGGAGCAAAACTACCCAAAGAGAAAACACCTCCAAAGAAATCCAGACGCCAAGAAAAGATGGACAAGATCAGGGTCCAAAAGAAAAACCTCAAGATGCAAATGAAGACCGCACTGCCAGCTGAAAAACAAGGCTTGGAAAAACTGTGGAAAGACCTGAAAGAAAAACACAGTGCCCTCAGCAAAGCGGAATCTGCGAGGAAGAGGAAGAGCAAAAAGAAGAAGACACAAGAGCGCTTCTTCAGAGACCCCTTCCAGTTTGCCAGAACACTGTTTGAGCAGCCAAAATCTTGGACCCTAAGTGTGGACAAAGGAGTTCTTGAGCAGCATCTGAGGAAAACATACTCTGACCCACAGAGCAAAGCACCACTCGACATTCAAGGTCTGGTGTGGCCAACCAACCCTGAGGAACAGTTCAATGGCAAGCCTCCAACGTTGGCGGAAATCAAGAAGGTGGTCGACAAAGCCAGAGCCAAATCATCACCAGGGCCAAACGGAATACCTTACCAGCTTTACAAGAAATGTCCCAAGGTGCTGGAGTGGCTCCACAGGCTGCTGCGATCGGCTTGGAGAAACCAGAAGATCAGCGGCCAGTGGATGACGGCGGATGGTGTGTACATCCCCAAAGAGCAAAACTCAAGTGACATTAGCCAGTTCAGGCCAATATCACTACTGAACGTCGAAGGGAAAATCTTCTTCTCTGTCATGGCAGCAAGGCTGACCAAGCACCTGATGGAAAACAAGTACTTGGATGTGTCAGTCCAGAAAGGTGGCATCCCAGGCGTGGCGGGCTGTGTAGAACACGCCACAATGATCTGGGACGCAATCCAAAAAGCAAAAACAGAAAAGAGAGACCTGGACGTAGTGTGGCTTGATCTGGCAAACGCATATGGATCTGTGCCCCATGAGATGATACAGTTGGCTCTTGAGATGTACCATGTGCCAAAGAACATCCGCGACATGCTCAAGAAGTACTTCAATGGCTTCTCAATGCGGTTCTCTACCAAGGAGTACACAACAGACTGGATCAACTTGGAAGTGGGTATTGCAATGGGCTGTGCAATTTCCCCAATACTGTTCGTGCTGGCAATGGAACTCATCTTGAAAGCAGCAACAAACAACGCGAGACAAACAGACCTTGGCGATGGATACAAGATGCCTCCTCTCAAGGCCTTCATGGATGACACTACAGTGATTTCATCCAGAGAAGACGAGACACGTCATGTGCTGGAGAGGCTGGACGACATAGTTGCCTCATCCAGAATGAAGTTCAAGCCAAAGAAATCACGGAGTCTCTCACTGAGGAAAGGAAAAGTGGCCGGATCTGTGGTCTTCAGTGTTGCCAACCAGGCCATTCCAACAGTCACAGAAGAACCAGTCAAGAGCCTTGGAAGATGGTATGATGATACGCTGAAAGACACACAAAGAGCAAAAGAAACCAAGCAGATGGCGGAGGAAGGCTTGGAGACCATTGACCAGTGTGGGCTCCCTGGCAATACAAGGTCTGGTGTCTGCAGTTCATGCTGATACCAAAGCTGCTATGGCCTCTGATGATATACGACATCTGCACCAGCATAGTGGAGGCAATGGAAGCCAAAATCAACAAGTTCACAAGGAAATGGCTTGGTGTCCCACCCTGTCTGACTGACATAGCGCTGTACTGTCGCCAAGCAAAGCTGAAACTACCCCTGAAATCCATCCTGGAGGAATACAAAGCAGGGAAGATCAGACTTCAAAGCATGCTGGAGGACTCAGGAGACAAGGTGATAGAAGCAATTAAGCCCCAGCTGAAGACAGGCAGAAAATGGAAAGTTCAAGAGGCGATGGATTCTGCAAAAGAAAGTCTCAAGATCAGAGAAATAACAGGACACACACAGACCAACAGACAGGGACTGGGGGTGACCAAAACTGAATGGTGGTCAAAGGCCAAAGGAAAAGCCAAAAGGACATGATGATTCAGGAGATGAGAAAAGAAGAAGACCAAAAAAGACTCCAAAAAGCAGTCCAGCAGAGCCAGCCAAGGGCAATGGACAACGTGGGAGAATGCACTCCAAAGAAGTCTCACTTGGAATGACATTTGGCACATGGCCCCTCTCAGGATCAGCTTCATTCTCAGATCTGCATATGACCTTCTGCCCTCAATGCAAACCTGGTGAAGTGGGGGAAAACAGACGATCCTGCATGCCCCTCTGCCATGAAAAACAAACAGTGGAGCATGTCCTAAGCTCATGTAAAGTAGCCCTGGCTCAAGGAAGGTACACATGGAGGCACAACCAAGTGCTCAAAGAAATTGTACAAGTAGTCTGGGCTAGTACCAACACCACAAAAGGGAAAATCAGGACTCCAAAAGCACCCGCAACATTCTTCACGGCAGGAGGCAGCAAATCATGGCCAAGAACAACAGTGCCACTCGAAACATGCAGGCAGAGTCTGCTGGACGGGGCAGATGACTGGGAGTGCACTGCAGACCTCCCAGAATGGAAGAGTCACCCAGAGATCATCAGCAAGAGTGGCATGAGACCAGACATAGTAGTCCACTCTAAGTCAACCAAGCAGCTGATCATGATCGAGCTCACGGGCCCTATGAGAACAGAATGGAGGCAGCTCAAATCTACAAGACTGAAAAGTATGCTGATCTGGCAAACAGCCTG
>JAMYXO010005545.1:0-7500 GCA_033310375.1 Conus canariensis
AATAAGATCATTGTCGGAGATTATGATAAGTTAACAATTTGATATGTTTATTTTGATGCTGGCGATGATGAAGTGGTAACAATGAAAACGGTGATGTTGACGATGATGATCATGATGAAGAAGAAGAAGAAGTAGGAGAAGAAGAAGAAGATGATGATGATGATGTTTGACGATGATGAATATGTTTGATGAAGAAGAAGAAGAAGAGAAGAAGAAGAAGAAGAAGATATGATGATGATAGTGATGATGATAATGATTATGATGACGACGACGACGATGACAATAATGATGGAAAAATGATGATGATGACGACGACGACGACGACGACGACGACGACACCGTTGTTGTTGAACGACGGCCTTCGTACTTTTTGGCATGAGAACCACCAGATTCGGAGTGTTGTTCTTTTGTTTCTACAAATGTCTTCTTTCCTCTTCCCACTTTCTGCATGTGGACCTGTCAACGACTGTGCTGCTGCCCTTGTGACCGGGAATCGGCGGCTCCTGGTTCTCAGAGAACAGCGTGAATGGGAATGTCAGAGTTTATTCAGTATAGGCCAAGGCCTCTTACTGAAGGGGGGGGGGGGGGGGGGGGGGGGGGGGGGGGGGGGGGGGGGGGGGGGGGGGGGGGGGGGGGGGGGGGGGGGGGGGGGGGGGGGGGGGGGGGGGGGGGGGGGGGGGGGGGGGGGGGGGGGGGGGGGGGGGGGGGGGGGGGGGGGGGGGGGGGGCACATTCAAAAACATATTATTAACAATACTTAATGCAGCTGCTGACGCATTAGCAATCGTAGTAGAGAAAACGAATATCAAATTAGAAACACCGGCACAATAGGATGTATTCAGATGGACATGCTAAGATGTTGCGGGTATCTGGTATTTTCTGAGCTTTAAAACATTATTGTGCAGACTGGACATAGTATTTTCCTTTCCTGATGACAAAAGCCAAATCTGTTTAAATTTACATGGGTCACTGTAATACTTTGGCTTGATAAGTTTTTTTTTTTCTCCCCCTAATTGATAAGGGTTTCCCCCCTAATATCCCCTAGACATGGACAACAAACAAAATAAGAAGTGAATTTAATCTTCTTTAGCCAGATGGCATTGTCGGCAAACCAACTGTATTCTCTCTTGAGACCATAGAAGAGAGAGAGAGAGAGAGAGAGAGAGAGAGAGAGAGAGAGAGAGAGAGAGAGAGAGAGAGAGAGAACGAACGAACGAACGAATTTTATTTTCAGAGGGTAGTGGAGTAAGCATAACTCCTTTTTTTTACATCCAGCCCTCCGGGCCAAAAGAAAAGAAAAGAAAGAAAAAAAAATACAAATTCTGAAATATGATAATACCAAATGAAACAAAACTCATGAACAAGAGGGAACACAGACAGAAGGGGTGGGAGATGGTGGGGGGTGTGTGTGGGGGGGGGGGGGGGGGCATTAGAGAGGAGAGAGAGAGAGAGAGAGAGAGTTAAATAAAGAGAGAGAGAAGGGAGGAGAGAAAGAGGGAGGAAGGGGAGGGAAGAGAGAGAGAGAGAGAGAGTGTGTGTGTGGTGTGTGTGTGTGTGTGTGTGTGTGTGTGTGTAATGATCGTTAAAGCTGGTCGGGGCCAAGTCAGTTCAGGTTGCAGACGCTCGGGGAGGCGAGCTCAAATTTCACACAGAAACCTGCTGTGATATGATAAGATGATATTGTTACACAATACAGGCAGCGCAATACGATGCAACACGATACTATTATGATACAGTGCAATGCAGTATATAGTGCTATGTTATGCAACACACCACAGACAATCCAATTCTGCTGCTGCCCTTTCTAATTCTGCAGCAACCACAGCTAAAAGAAAATGATGTATTTGCTGCTTCTTCTGCCACTGATGATATAACTGACGACGACTATTGCTGCTGCGCTGCTGCTGTATACTGCTGCAGCTGCCGTTGCTATGATGACTGTAGCTACAAACTTATCGTTACTGCTGCTACAGCTACTAGAATCATGTTTGTGCAGCCGTCACCATTCCGACGCTACTACCGGAGCAACTACAGTTATTGCTGGCTGCTACTGCTGCTGACTATTTTATTCGGTTGCTGAGGCCACAGTTACTGAATTACAAACGCTGTTCCCCAACGGTTACGGCTGCTACTGTCACAGCTAACGGCTGCTACAGCCACTACGCTGTTGCGATTGCTGTACGCTAACGATTTTTCATCACGTTCATAAGCTGCACACAAAAAGTTTAAGGGTCACTTTCACAAACATTCATAACTGTCAAAATAAGAAAGTCAATGCGTTGAAGTTTGGGGCCCAAAATTTAATTCCATTCTTAGTGATAACTATACACAATTGCCTTCAATCTCGAGCAATCGTTTGGTGGTACATTTGATTAAAGTGGGTACGTATCCAAATTTGATTTCCCAAAGTCATTGAAATCACAAGACAGGGCATACTGATGCTCCCAAAAGCTCAGTAATGCGTGTAACCACCATGGCTGTTTTTGGCACTCGACGCAGCGAGTCCTCATCGAGTTGACAGGTTGGTGAAGATCCTCTGTGAAGCGCCTGCCACTCAGCCTGCCAGCGTCTGGTAGAGGTGTTGGGCATCCCTGGAGGGGGTGGCTCCTCACTTTGCGATCCAGCTCATCCCAGAGGTTCTCAATCGGTTGAGATCGGGACTGCATGCTGGCCACTTCCCCTTCTGTTGACTCCAGACTGCTGCAGGAAGTCGTTTGACCACCCTTGCCCTGTGGGGGCGAGCATTGCATCCTGGTAGACAGCCCTCGGTCCCATCTGCTGCAGTGTAGCAACAGCCAGCGGTCGAAGGATCTCATCCCGGTAAACGGATGCCAGTCAGGTTACCCTGTACATGATACAAGGGTGTTCTGTGGTGAAGGCTGAAGGCCCCCCAGACCATTACAGAACCTCCACCAAAGGCCACCCTTTTCTTGGACAGTGGCGTCAGTAAAGCGTTGCCCTGGGCGCCTCCAGACCCTCAGTCGGCCGTTGTTGTGGTGAAGGGTGAAGCGTGATTCATCACTGAACAGGACCGGGACCAAATTTCTGACGTGTCCACCTCACGTGACGTGCGCAGAAGGCGCGGCGTGCTGCCCTATGGGCTGGAGTTAAGCGTGGCCGTACTGCTGGGCGACGAGAACGGAGATTAAACCCATGAAGGCGGTTCCGTATGGTCTGCTGGCTGATGTTGATGTTAGTAGCCACCCTGAACTGCCTTTGAATTATGCTGGAAGAGGCTGTTCTTGTCTGCAGGGCTTGTCGTTCAATGAGACGATCGTCACGTGGAGTTGTCTTCTTCGGTCGACCAGATCTGCGTCTTTCATGGACAATCCCAGTGGCTGTGAACGTTGAATCAGTCGGACAATGACCGAGATGGACACATGAAGTCGCCTGGCCACTTTTTCGCTTGGGTACACCATCTTGGAACCATCCCAACAGCTCGTCCCCTATCCAACTCGCTTAATTTTCGTCGTGGAGGCATTGTCAGATCAGCCTACTACGGGTTTGGGAATGTCTTCTTATATACCAAGCGAGCGACAGCATCTCACACATAAACAGCAGTCCCTTGCACGTGCATGATGTTTTTTTCCATCTGGCAAGTGCAATGTGTTCAGGCAGAACGGTCCAAAACAAGGTCATTTTTTCGCAAGTTTCCGCTTTTCCGTTTGCGGCCCAGCTCAGTAGTAGAGAATCCCGTGCAATTTTCGCACTAACACAACATCGCCCACTTACAGCTGAACAAGAATTCATGACAATTTGGCTGGACTAAGAAATAAATAACAGTACGAACTGAGTTTATTACGCACCTGTTTTCACATACCGATCCTTAACTTTTTGTGCGTAGTATATTATGGGGCCGGGACAGCTCAGTTGGTAGAGCGTCGGACTCGTAATCTTGGTGATCATAGAGTCGCAGGTTCTACTCTCCGCTGGGCTGTTTCTGTCCAGGGGGATTTTTCTCTCGGAGTTAACATTGGTTCTGACTCCGTCTCCCATAAAAGTCCTTCGAATGAGACTATAAACCGAGGTTCCGTGTGTGAAACGCACGCGCAACATCTTGCACGCACGTAAAAATCCGATCGCCAACTTTCGAAAGAGAAGGTCAGTTTGGCCGTTGGTATGGATGACACGTTACACATAGCATGCACCCTGCGTGAGAAATGGAAAGAATGAAGGAAGGAAACTGAGTGAACGATGTTGAACGAGACTGACTGAATGACACGGGAAACGACTGAAGCGCCGGCAGGCAGCTCTTCAGTCGGCTCTACCCAGGTAGGCAGCCCGTTGTGTAAAACGACAGTGTGGATTGTAAAGCGCTTAGAGCTTGGTATCTAATAGCCGAGGATAGGCGCTATATAAGTACTCTTAATAATGATAATAATAATAATAACAATGATGGTGATAATTATAATAGTAATGATAATATACACTGCTGCTTTGTCTGCCGCTGTTTTTAACTGCTGTGACAATCGCCGCTGCTGTAGCTGGTGCAATAGATGTTGTTGTAGTTGTTGTTGTTGCTGCTGCTGCTGCTGCAGCTGCTGGGGCTGGAAGCGTTAACTCCTCTGCTGCGACCGTCACCACTGCCACCACCACTGAACTGCTACCCGCGGTGCGTGATGGGCGGGCGAGGTGAATTGCCGTGGCCAGAGCCGTTAGTTTTCCATCGTATTGGTGCCCGCTGCCTTTGATGAAGCCGGCGTGTCGTGCCTGGCCCCCATTACACGTCGCCCGTGAGGCACCACTCAACACACGGCTTTGGCCTCTGTGATTCTTCTGCCCCCCCCCCCCCCCCCCCCCGCTCCCCCGCTCCCCCCCCCCCCCCCCCCCGCTCCCCCCGCTCCCCGCCCCCCACCCCCTGGTCCCATCCCTCCCTTCCTCTGTAGTTGTTGTTGTCGTCGTAGTACCCATCTACCCTTTCAGTCTCTGTCACTGTCTATCAGCCTGTCGCTTTGTTTTTTACTCTTTCTGTCATTTCCTACTCTCTCCTCTTTTTTTTCTTTTTTTCTTTTTTTTTTAATGATGTTGTCTTTTAACACGCCGCCCCTCTAAAGTCCTCCTCCTCTCTCTCTCTCTCTCTCTCTCTCTCTCTCTCTCTCTCTCTCTCCTTAAAATATATCATGACAAAGTTCAGATCAGGTATTTCTGATCTTTCTGTTCATTATTATCGTTATAAGAAGCCTAAGAAACTTGAACTGACATGTCCGCTTTGTAAATGTGCCGAAGAAAATGAAGTTCATTTTGTGTTGTGCTGCCCCGCACTAAGTGACCTGAGGAATCAGCTCATTCATCAAAAATATTGTAGACATCCTTCTTCATTTCGACTTTCATTACTAATGGCATCTACAAATGAAACTACTGTAATAATAATAATAATGAATACTTATATAGCGCCTATTATCGGCTAGAGACCAAGCTCTAAGCGCTTTACAATCCACACTCGTTTACACGACGGGCTGCCTACCTGGGTAGTGCCGACTGAAGAGCTGCCAGCTGGCGCTTCATTCAGTCGTTTCCCGTGTCATCCAGTCAATATCGTTCACATCAATTTCCTTACTTCCTTCATTCTTTCAGTTTCTCACGCAGGGTGCATGCTGTGTGTAACGTGTCATCCATACCAACGGCCAAACTGGCCTTCTCTTCCGAAAGTTGGTGATGGATTTTACGTGTGTGCAAGATATTATGCGTGCGTTCACACACGGAACCTCGGTTTATAGTCTCATTCGAAGGACTGTATGGGAGATGGAGTCAGAACCAATGTTAACTCCGAGGGAAAAATCCCCCCGTACCGAAACGCCCCAGCGCAGATTCGAACCCGCAACCCCAGGATCACCAAGATTACGAGTCCGGCGCTCTACCAACTGAGCTATTACGGCTCCTGTAAAACGTTTTGCTATTTTCTTGTACAAGGCATTTAAAATTCGAAGTACAGCATGTAGTTAGGCATTGGTTGTTGTATGTTGTTTAATATCGAGTATGCTTTTAATTGTGGATGACTAGAAATTTGATGATTTGCTTATTTCTGTCTGAAACGATTTGATCTCAACACCCCCATCATTAGGGGCCATGGCCTGTATGAATAAAACATCCGTATCCGTATCCGTATCTCTCTCTCTCTCTCTCTCTCTCTCTCACCGTCCTCTCCCCATCCCGACAAACGCACTCCGGCCTCTGTCTAACACTCTGTCTGTTTGTCTGTCTGTCTGTCTGTCTGGTGTGTTGTTTGTAGAAATCCGGTGTTATCGCTGAATGGAATCTACAATAATTGTTGATGTCAAATTACTAGCTGTGTGGTTGTTTCGGCTTGTGCAAAGCGTGCATGGGGCATACCACGCATCATGGACAATTGATTATCATGCCTTTTAAACACATGATTATATAATATTCTCTCTCTCTCTTTCTCTCTGCCTGTCTGTCTGTCTCTGCTTCTCCCTCTGTGTTTTCATACGCATTAGCATTCAGATTCTCTAACTTCTTCGTTATTCTTTTATAGTCTTTCCTTGTTAGAACTTTATTCTCAGTGTTTTTGATGTGTCGCTGAAGTTCATTGTCAATGTGTCAAATGTTGCATTTGGATTCCATCTCTTCTGAAGGGGCTGTGGCCTATGCTGAATGAAACATTTTTTCCATTCCCATTTCTTTGCCTGCCTGTCTGTCTGTCTGTCTGTCTGTTGCCTGTCTGTCTGTCTGTCCGTCTGTCTGTCTGTCTGTCTGTCTGTCTCTCTCTCTCTCTCTCTCCTCTCTCTCTCTCTCTCTCTCACACACACACACACATATCCCCTTCTCCTCCCCAGCATCCCCCCCCCCCCCCCCCCCACACACACACACCTCCCCCGCCATTTCTTATACTTACAGTACAGCTATGGACGGATTGCGTTCTGGTGATTGAAGGGAGATTGTATGCTTTCCGTTAACCGCGTTAGGTTTGATTGAGGGATAGGTTTACCTTGCAGATGAGATTGCTTCTGTTTCCCCTTCACTGGAGTATCGTGTCTCCCCCCCCCCCCCCCCCCCCAGCACCCCCTCCCCGTCCCCCTGACCCCTCCAGCTCCCCGCCCCCTTCCCCCGCCCTCCGGCTTTTCCCTCTTCTCTCTCTCTCCCCCCCCCCCCCCCCCCATAGCATACCCCTTCTCCCTCACATCATTCCTCTATGATTTGTTTTGTGGGTATATATGTAGGCAGAAGAAGAATGGTTCATTTCAGGGTGAAACTGTCTAGACTGGTCGTTCTAAACTGTTTGTCAGAATGTATCTGTCTTCTACTGTTGTCGTTTGTTCGTTGTTGTTTTTTTAACGTCTCTCTCTCTCTCTCTCTCTCTCTCTCTCTCTCTCTCTCTCTCTCTCTCTCTCTCTGTTTACAGGCTGGAGGCCTAGCATTAAAACATTCTCTCTCTCTCTCTCTCTCTCTCTCTCTCTCTCTCTCTCTCTCTCTCTCTCTCTCTCGGTCGGTCTTTTTCTGTCCGCTGTCTTCTTTCTCTCAGTCTCTCTGTCTGTCTGCCTCT
>JAMYXO010005545.1:10000-15253 GCA_033310375.1 Conus canariensis
CCCTCTGTCTTCTGTCTGTCCTCTGCCTCTTGCATTGCATCCGTCATCCCTCTGAGAAAGTGTGTGGTGGAGGGCATAGTGGGTTAGCAGTGAGAGAGATGGGGGAAGGGCGCTTCGGGTGAAAGCCTGCTTTACTTGTGCTTAGTTGCTTATTGCTCTATCTGTTCTGTTCGGTCGATGTAGTCGACCTGTCTCTCTTTTTTTTAAATTTTTTTTTTTACTATGTCTCTGTCTCTGCCTGTCTGTCTGTCTGCCTGTTTGCCTGTATGGCTGGCTGGCTGCCAGTCAGTCTGTTGTCTGTCTGCCTGGCCGGCTGGCTGGTTGTCTCTCCCTCCCCCCTCTCTCTCTCTGTCTCTCTCTCTCTCTGTCTCTCTCCCTCTCTCTCTCTGTCTCTCTCTCTCTCTCTGTCTCTCTCTGTCTCTCTGTCTCTCTCTCTGTCTCTGTCTCTCTCTGTCTCTCTCTCTCTCTGTCTCTGTCTCTCTACCCCTCTCTCTCTCTCTCTCTCTCTCTCTCTCTCTCTCTCTCTCTCTCTGCATGCCGTTGTCTTCTTTCTTATCCCTCTTCTTCTTCTCCCCACGTTCACCCCCCTTTTTTTTCCATGTATACGCTAGCTTGAGGTCCTATTGTCTCATCTTTCTGCATCTTGCTCTCTCAGTCTTTTCTTTTTTCTTTTATCTTCATCCCCCCTTCCCCCTTCAGCCCCCCTCTCTCTCTCTCTCTCTCTCTCTCTCTCTCTCTCTTTCTCTCTTGTCTCTTTCTCTTTCTGTCCTCCTCTCTCTCGCTCTCATCCTCTCTCTCTCTCTGTCTCTTTCTCTCTCTCTTTCTGTCCTCTCTCTCTCTCTCTCTCTCTCTCTCTCTCTCTCTCTCTCTCTTGTCTCTTTCTCTTTCTGTCCTCCTCTCTCTCGCTCTCATCCTCTCTCCCTGTCTGTCTCTTTCTCTCTCTCTTTCTGTCCTCTCTCGCTCTCTCTCTCTCTCTCTCTCTCTCTCTCTCTCTCTCTTGTCTCTTTCTCTTTCTGTCCTCCTCTCTCTCGCTCTCATCCTCTCTCTCTCTGTCCTCTTTCTCTCCTCTCTTCTTCCTCTCCTCTCTCTCTTCTCTCTCTCTCTCTCTCCCTCTCTCTCTCCCCTCCCTCTCTCTCTCTCCGTCTGCTTCCCTCCTTACCCTTCCTCCCTACCTCTCCACAGCCCTCTCTCCCCGCCCCCCCCCCCTCTCTCTCTCTCCCTCCCCCCCTCCACCCCCACCCCCAACCCAACCCCAGCTCTCTTTCTCTTTCTTTTTGATCGGCTCAATATTTAGTTAAGATCAGACAGATCAGCGTCACGACACTGTGAAAGGAAGGAATGGGTTTGTCGAAGGCAAGGGATGGGTTTGTCATGTAAATCAGATTGACAGCTATGATTGTTTCTGGGTTTGTTTGTTTGTTTGTTTTTATTTGGGGGGGGGGGGTGTCTCCCCCACCCCCACCCCTAGCCCCACCCTCACTCCCCACCCCTTCCCCAGACTCTCCACCCCCTGTCCTCTCTTCTGTCCATCCCTTCTGTTCTTCTTGTTCACCACCACTCCTCTACCTCGTCTCCTGTCTTCTGCATTCCTTACCCCCAGACCCTCCCCCCCCCCTCATTTTTTTTCTTCTCCCTTCTCCACCCCCCACCCCCCTCCTATCCTCCCCCCCTCCCCCCCCCCCCCCCCCCAGTCCATCTCGTCTCTCTTTTATCTGATGAAGGCTGGGGAAATGAACGCTCTGGTGACGAGACGGGTAGGGTGGGGGGTGGGGGGGGAGGTGGAAGGGGGGGGGGGGAGAAAGATGTGCATTGTTATGTCCATCTCTTTTGTCGGTTCCTGTCTGTCTGTCTTTGTTTGTCTGTCTGTCTGTCTGCCCGGCCTTTCTGTCTGTCTGTCTGTCTGTTTCGGCGTCTGCAACGGGAGGTGTGTCATCATGTACTATGGCACGTCAAACTCTTGCAAGCTGCGACCAGTCAGTCAACTGAAAGAATAAAAAAAGGGTAGTTAATTGTGGTTTGATAGTGAGTGTTACGTGTGTGAATATGTTAACAAGATCATTTGTAGTGTACTCGGATGTGTGAATGCTTTGTTAGGCAGAGACCAAGTTATCCGATTAACCCAACTCTGATAATAATTATGCTCCTCCTCTCTTTCTGTCTGTCTCTGACCAGTCTCTCTCTCTCTCTCTCTCTCTCTCTCTCTCTCTCCTCTCTCTCTCTCTCTCTCACTCTTATCTCTCTCTCTCTCTCTGTCCTCTCTCTCTCTTCTCTCTCTTTCTTTCTCTCACTCTTCCTTTCTCTGTCTGTCTGTCTTTCTCTCTCTCTCTCTCTCTCTCTCTCTCTGTCTCTCTCTCTCTTTCTCTCTCTCTCTCTCCCCCCACCTCTCCCTCCTCTCCCTCCCTCACTCTCTCTCTCTGTAGGTCTGTTTGCCTGCCTGTCTCCCTTCCTGCCTGCCTGTCTGTCTGCCTGTCTGCCTGTCAGCCTGTCTGTCTGTCTGTCTGTCTGTCAGTCGCATCATTGGACCCTTGTCTCTACAGTACCACGTTACCGCTGATGGAACGGGATGCTATGCAAATTAGATTGCTTTCTCTTTTCAGACCAGACCCCCTTTCCCCCCTTTCCCCCACACACACACACACACACACCCCACACACACACACACACACCACACACACCACACACACACACACACACACACACACACACACACACACACACACACACACACACACACACACACACACACATCATCATCATCATCATCATCTCCCTTTCTCTCTCTGTCTGTAACAACGCTCCAAGTCCACCTTCCTCTTCCTCCCCATCCCCTTTCTGTCTCCCCCCCACCCCCGACACACACACACACACACACACACACACACACACACACACACACACACACACACACACACACACATCATCATCATCATCATCATCATCATCATCATCATCATCATCATCACATCATCTCGCTTTCTCTCTCTGTCTGTAACAACGCTCCACCTTCCTCTTCCTCCCCATCCCCTTTTTGTGTCCCCCCCCACCCCCACCCCCCACCCCCGACACACACACACACACACACACACACACACACACACACACACACACACACACACACACACACTGCCTCCATTTTTTACGCTTTATATCTCCGCTTTGTCTGGTTTCTTTCATTTTCTGATTCATTCGGAGGGGGATTGGGAATAGCTGTTGTTATCAGAGAGTCATTAGGGGTGGATTATTCCCAGCTCTGTCTGTCTGTCTGTCTGTCTGTCTGTCTGTCTGTCTGTCTGTATCGGTCTTCTCTTCTGTATTGTCTGTCTGTCTGTCTATCAGTATCGGTCTTGTCTTCTCTTCTGTCTGTCCACCTGTCTGTCTGTCTTTGTCTTTATCGTTCCAGTCTTCTCTTGTGTCTGTCTGTCTGTCTGTCTTGTCTCTCTGTCTGTCTTTATAAGTTCTCTCCTCTGTTGTGCCTGTCTGTCTGTCTTTACAAGCTCTCCCCTCTGTTGTGTCTGCCTGTCTGTCTTTGTAAGTTCTCTCCTCTGTTGTGCCTGTCTGTCTGTCTTTACAAGTTCTCCCCTCTGTTGTGCCTGTCTGTCTGTTTTTACAAGTTCTCCCCTCTGTTGTGTCTGTCTGTCTGTCTTGATAAGTTTCCCCTCTGTTGTGTCTGTCTGTCTGTCTTTACAAGTTCTCTCCTCTGTTGTGCTGTCTGTCTTTTAAGTTCCTCTGTGTGCTTCTGTCTGTCTTATAAGTTCTCCCCTCTGTTGTGCTGTCGTCTGTTTTACATTTCCCCTCTGTTGTGTCTGTCTGTCTTTGATAAGTTCCCTCTGTTGTGTCTGTCTGTCTTTAAGTTTTCCGTCTTGTCTGTCTGTCTTTATAAGTTTCCCCTCTGTTGTGTCTGTCTGTCTTTATAAGTTCTCCCTCTCTGTTGTGTCTGTCTGTCTTTATAAGTTTCCCCTCTGTTGTGTCTGTCTGTCTTTATAAGTTCTCCCCTCTGTTGTGTCTGTCTGTCTTTATAAGTTTCCCTTCTGTTGTGTCTGTCTGTCTTTACAAGTTCTCCCCTCTGTTGTGCCTGTCTGTCTGTCTTTACAAGTTCTCCCCTCTCTTGTGCCTGTCTGTCTGTCTTTATAAGTTCTCCCCTCTGTTGTTCTGTCTGTCTTTATAAGTTATCCCCTCTGTTGTGCCTGTCTGTCTCTCTTTATAAGTTTCCCCTCTGTTGTATCTGTCTGTCTTTACAAGTTCTCCCCTCTTTGTGCTGTCTCTCTTTATAAGTTCCCCTCTGTTTGCTGTCTGTCTTTAAGTTCCCCTCTGTTGTGTCTGTCTGTCTTCTTATAAGTTTCCCCTCTGTTGTGTCTGTCTGTCTTTATAAGTTTCCCCTCTGTTGTGTCTGTCTGTCTGTCTTTATAAGTTCTCCCTCTGTTGTGCTGTCTGTCTGTCTTTATAAGTTTCCCCTCTGTTGTGCTGTCTGTCTGTCTTTATAAGTTCTCCCTCTGTTGTGCCTGTCTGTCTTTATAAGTTCTTCCCCTCTGTGTGTTGTCTGTCTGTCTTTATAAGTTCTCCCCTCTGTTGTGCTGTCTGTCTGTCTTTATAAGTTCTCCCCTCTGCTGTCTGTCTGTCTTTAAAAGTTCTCCCTCTGTTGCTGTCTGTCTTCTTTATAAGTTCTTCCCTCTGTTGTGTCTGTCTGTCTTTATAAGTTCTCCCCTCTGTTGTGCTGTCTGTCTTCTTTATAAGTTCTCCCTCTGTTGTGTCTGTCTGTCTTTACAAGTTCTCCCCTCTGTTGTGTCCTGTCTGTCTGTCTTTATAAGTTTTCCCTCTCTTGTGCCTGTCTGTCTGTCTTTATAAGTTCTCCCCCCTTTGTGTCTGTCTCTCTTTATAAGTTCCTCTCCCCTCCTCGTTGTGTCTCTGTCTGTCTTTATAAGTTTCCCCTCTGTTGTGTCTGTCTGTCTCTCTTTATAAGTTTCCCCTCTGTTGTTCTGTCTGTCTTTATAAGTTCTCCCCTCTGTTGTGTCTGTCTGTCTTCTTATAAGTTCTCCCTCTGTTGTGTCTGTCTGTCTTTTTATAAGTTCTCCCCTCTGTTGTGTCTGTCTTCTCCCTTTTAAGTTCTCCCCTCTGTTGTGTCTGTCTGTCTTTATAAGTTCTCCCCTCTGTTGTGTCCTGTCTGTCTTTATAAGTTTCTCCCCTCTTGTGTCTGTCTCTGTCTTTATAAGTTCTCCCCTCTGTTGTGTGCTGTCTGTCTTTATAAGTTCTCCCCTC
>JAMYXO010005546.1:12500-15251 GCA_033310375.1 Conus canariensis
GTCTGTCTGTCTCTCTCTGTCTCTTTGTCTGCCTGTCGGTCTGTTTGTCCGTCTGTTTGTGTCTGTCTGTCTGTCTGTCTGGCTGTTGGTCTGTATGTCTGTCTGTGTGCCTCACAGTCTGCCTGTCTGTATGTCTGTCTCTTCCCTCCTTTCTCTATCTCTGTGTGTGTGTGTTTTTTTTCATCATTAAGTAATTTGATCTTGAGATATTTTGATTTTGAGTTCATCTTCGGGTCTCAGCTGTGCTGAGAGATCAGTTTCTGCGACAGAATTCTAGATTTTCTTCTTGAACTTTGGGTCTTTTTGGTGTTCTTGTACTTTTTCCTGTGCTTGCACTTCTTCTTTTTCTTCTTTTTGATAATCTTGTTGTTGTTGTCGGTCGTGGTGCTGGTGGTAGTAGTGGTGGTGGTGATAGTCTTCTTTTTCTCCTTCTTCTTCTCTCCCTCTCTCTCTCTCTCTCTCTCTTGCATCCCACAGGAACATTGTGACCTACTTTTCTGAGAGTAATGTATGGAATTTAATACACGTGCACAATTTTTTTTCCCACATACTTTCACACAGCAGAACTTGGTTTGAAGTCTCATCCGGAGAACCCAGAGGGGATCTGAATCCACACAGATGCTGACCCTGACCAGAAACTCTCCTCTGATCTTGCCATCTTAAGCTAGGATGGAACCCAGAACCCTTGGATCAAAATGTCAATGCTTTTCTGTCCATGGGGCCAGCCAAGAGTCATAGAACAATCAAAGTGTATAGAGACATCAAAGGTCTCAGACACAACCAAAGGAAAATCTTACATGAAGAAGAAAATAGTGAGCATTAAATACCATTTGGAAATGAAATGAGGCAGGGAACAGTAAACAATAAACAGTAAACAAGTGGGGTAACTTTTGCTCCCATAAGAAAACCTAACACAGAGTAACTTTTATTCAAGACTGGCACCGCCTTTTAAACTTGAATAAGTCAGACAAACACATACATAGACGAACAATCTAATAGTGGGGGAAAAAACAAGCGCAGGCCAACAACAAATACCAAACAAGACAGGTAACTTTCGCTGCTATGGTAAGACAATTACACGCCCATACCTTCAAACGAATGCAGCTTACAGCAACAATTTGCCTGACACAGAAAAAAAAAAAAAACAAAAAAAACCATGGGCGTGTGATTCTCTCACCATGGGAGCGCGAGTTATCTTTCTTATGTGGTATTTAAATCAGACACAACTAAACTTTACAGACACTATTAACGTTTATGCTTCTGACTTACGGCCCATGTGCCGCCTGAGCCGCCAAGGCCAGAGAAAAAGACACAAAAAACAACGGTTTATTATGCTGACGACGACAGAATAGGAGAAGCAGTAAAAGGATGGAGCCTCGCTATAATTCTCCCCAAATTGGTCACGTGACACACCTGCAGCTAGCCAGTTGATGTTCTCTGTGTTGATTGGCTCTGTACTTTGTGAGTGGGGAGACATGTTCATGCCATCTGGAATCTCTACATCACAACGGATTTCTCTGTGAGAAATGCATGCTGCTATGTCTGAGGAGAGCTAGTCTCCATGATACAGCGCCACGTGTATGCTTTGTTCTTCTGTCTGTGTGTTTTCTCTGACCTGTCACAGTGGATTGTCCTGTTGAATTTACCAAGATAATTTCCCTTTTTACCCTGGTTTCTTTTACGTGCGCAAAAGGGGGCTGTACACGGTATTATTTTATGATCTCACGGAAAAACAAATACACAGAAAAAAGGGGGTGTGGGAAGAGAGAGAGAGAGAGGAGAGAAAGAGAGAGAGAAGGGGAGAGAGAGGGAGAGAGAGAATGTAATGTGAAGTGTACGTGTGCGTGCTTGGAAAGTGCATTTTTTTGTGCTAGTGTTTCAGGGTGCATGTAAATGCGGGGATGAGTGTATGTGCGGCCGGAAGTGGAGGTGTGTTGTGTGGGGTGTGTGGTGTGTTTGGGGTGTGGGGTGTGTGGGTGGGTGTGTGTGTGTGTGTATGGGTTTTTGGGGTTTTGTGTGTGTGGTGTGTGTGTGTGTGTGTGTGGCGCGCGCGCGCGTTTATTTGTGGTGGTTTGTGTGTGTGGTGCGGGGTGCTGCTATGTGTGCGTGAGTGGATGGCATGCGCGTGCGCGGCACGGAAGTTGAGCATTTTTACTGTTTTGTGAAATTTCCCTCACGTCTCTGACAGACGTACAGTATATTTCAAGCCAAAGCAGGCCAGATACTGAAAATGAAGGACGTCATTTTTTTTTATCCACCTTCATTTACCGCAGAAACCCCATGTCACTCAGCTTGACTGGGCTCTGAAAAAACCTGTCGCCCACATAAAAGCTTTTTGGGGGAAAACCACCTGCGCCACAAAACCCCGTCTCGTTTGTCTTAGATTTGGAAACAGTTTTTCAGGGAAAGGGCCCTGGGAAAGTCTCGCTCAATGAATGGAAATTGTGCAAAATTTTTCTTTGGGTTTTAGGTGTAAATTTTTTTTCATTTGGGGGCAGAAATACGATGATGATTGAACGATTTCCAATCCTCCTGTCTGTTTCTGTCTGTTTTTGCTTAGCTGTTTAATTCACAAAAAAATCAAAGCGTGTTTTAATTTTGATCCCCGTAAAAACAAAACACAGAGCCTCTAAAACCTACCCCCCCCCGCACCCCCCCCCCCACCCCTTTCCCCCCACCCCTCTCTTCCAAAGCCCTATCAAGAAAAACTTTCAAGACCTACCTTATTTTCTGGGGGTTTAATTCCATCCG
>JAMYXO010005547.1:0-5000 GCA_033310375.1 Conus canariensis
TTTTGGGGCGTTTTAGCTTTAAAGGCCAAAGGAATTTCTTTTTTTTTTTTAGAGAAGAAAAGAAAGGTTTTTTTTTTTTTTAAAATCAGGAAAACCCCAAAAAAACCTCCCCCTTCCCCCTATGGGTTTTTTTTATGGACCCCGTTTTTTTTTTGACTGATTTGGGCCCCCGTTGTTTTTTTTTTTTTCATTTCCCCCCACAAGCTTTAAAAAATATTTTTTTTCCCGGGCAAAATTTTTTTGGGGGGAAAAAAAAAAAACTGGTGGGGGTTTGGTTTTGAAAACAGCCCCCCAAAAATGAAATCCCCCAGCTTTTTTAAAAAGGGTTTTTATGGAATTTTTTTTTTTAAAAATTTTCTTTTTTCTATTTTAGAGGTTAAAGTTTTTTTTGGGATTTTTTTTTTTTTATTTTTTTTTTTTAAAAAAATTGAATTTTTTGTCCCCCGCAAGGTTTTTTTAGAGTAAAATTTTTTTTTTTTTTTTCCCACAAAAAATTTTTTTTTTCCCAATCATTTTTTTGTGAAAAACCCTATATTCCCCTGTATTTAAAAAAAAATTTTTTTTTTGGATTTTCCCGAAAAACTTTTTTTAAGTTTCCCCATGGGAGTTTTTTTTTTGTTTTTTTTTTACCCCCAAAAATTTTTTTTTCGGAGTGGGTTGTTTTTTTCTCCCAAAATTCCAAAAATGAAGAAACAGGGGGGGAAAAAAGTCAATTCCCCCAAAAAAAAATTTTTAAAAAACAAATTTTCCCCCAAGTTTTTTTTTAAAAGCCCCTTTTAAAATAAAAAAATTGGGGGTTAAAAAATTAACTTAAAAAAAATTTTATTCTTTTGGTAAAATTTCATTTTTTTTCATTTTTATTTTTTTAAATTTCCCCCAATTTTTCCCCGTTTTTCCCCCCGGGGGGCCAAAATGGCTTTTAATTTTTTCCCACCCAGATCACAAAGAAAAAATGGGTTTTTGAAAATTGGGGGCCCCCCCCGGGGTTTAACCCCTCCCTTTTTTTTTTTTTTTTTTTTTTAAAAAATCAAAACCCCCGTTTGGAAAAAATTTTCCCGATTAAAAATAACACAAGGGCCCCCCAACAAAATTTTTTTTTAAGAAATTGCTTATTTTCCCCCTACAAAATATCTTTTTTTTTGGAAAACCCAAAAAACCCCTTTTAAAAGGAATTTTTAGACATAAAATTTCCCCCCAAAGAAAAACGAAATTTAAAAAAATTTTTCAAAAATCCCCTTTTTTTTTTTGTTTTTTAACGTTTTTTAAAATATGACCCCGACCTTTTGGGTTTTTTAGACAGTTTTTACTATGAATTAATTTTTCTGACCTTTTTTAGGGTTTCCAAAATTTTCAAAAAATGGTTTTACTATGGAAAATTTTTTAAATTTCCCCCGAAATTTTTCAGGGTAGTTTTTACCTTTTTTTTTTTTTTTTGAAGACCCTTGGGGTTTTTCAGTTTCCCCTTTGGGTTTTTTCTTGTTTTTTTGACCCGGGGCCCCCCGGTAAAAAGATAGTTTTTTTTTATCATAAAAGGCCCCCAATTAAAAGGGGAGTTTTTAACCCTTTAAATAACCCCGGCCTTTTCCCAAAAAAAGGTTTTTTTGGTTTAAAACCCCCTTTTTGGGAAAATTTTAAAAAGGGGGTAGTTTTTTTTAAAATGACTTTTACTTTGGAAATTTTTTCCCGATAGGGCCCCGACTATTTACTCCCAAATGAGTTTTAAGGGCCCGTTTTTGCTGGGGACCCGACCCCCCGATTTTCAGTTAAGTTTTATTTTTTTTCCCCTTTTAAATTGGGAAGGTTTTTTGACCTTTTTTTTTTCTGACTGGGGCTTTTTCCCCTTTTACAAAATTTTTTTTTTTTTCCCAAAATGGTTTAAACCCCGAACCCTTTTGGGAACAGACCCCTTAAAAAATGCATTTTTTTTTAATAATTTTCAAAAAAACCCCTTTTTTTTTTTTACCCGTTTTTTAGTCCCCTTTAACAATGGGTTGTTTGTTTTTGGGTAAATTTCTAGGGCAGTTTGGCAATTCATATGTTTTTTTTCCCCGTTTTAAAAAATGGGTTTTTTGGGAGAAGCCCAAAGGGGCCCCAAAATGGCAAAAGGGCCCGGGAAAAATCGAGGGGGGCAGACCCAAAACCAAAATGTTGTTCAATCTTAAAGGCCAAAAAAAGGGGGAAAGATTTTTTTGCCTCAAAAGTTTTTGGAGCAGAAAAACGCAATTTTTCTTATGCCTGCCCCCCCCCCCAAAAAAAACCCCCCCCCCCCCCCCCGGGGGGGCCCCCCCCCCCCCCCCCCCCCCCTTCCCCCCCCCCCCCCCCCCCCCCCCCCCCCTTTTTTTTTTTTTTTTGGGGGGGTTTTTTTTTCCCCCGGGGAAAATTTTTTTGGTTGGGGGTTTTTTGGGGGGGGGGGTTTTTTGGGGGGGGGGGAAAAAAAGGTTTGAGGGTTTTTTTTTTTCCCCCCTTTTTTTTTTTTTTTAATTTCCCCCTTTTTTAAAAAAAAAAATTTTTTTTTAAAAAATTCCCCTTTTTTTTTTTTTTCCCCAAATTTTCCCTTTTTGGAAAAATTTTTTTTTTTAAAAATTTTTTTTTTTTAAAAAAAAAAAAATTTTGGGGTTTGTTTTTAAAATTTTTTTTTTTTTTTTTTTTTTTTTTTTTTTTTTTTTTTTTTTTTCAATTTTTTTTGGGGGGTTTTTTTTTTTTTTTTAAAAAGGGGAAAAAGGGTTTTTTTTTTTAAAAAAAAATTTTTTTTTTTTTTGGGGGGGGCCCCCCCCCCCTTTTTTTTTTTTTTAAACCCCCCCCTTTTTTTTTTTGGGTTTTTTTTTTAAAAAAAATTTGGGTTTTTTTTTTTTTAAAGGGGGTTTTTTTTTTTTTAAAAATTTTTTTCCCGTTTTTTTTTAAAAGGGGTTTTTAAACAAAAAATTTTTAAAAAAAAAAAATTTTTTAAAAAAAACCCCCCCTTGTTTTAATCAAGGTTTTTTGGGAAAAAAAATCCCCTATGGGTTTAAAAAAAGATTTTTTAAAAAGCGAAAAAAAAAGTTTTTTAAAGGGAAAATTTTCCTGGTTTATGTGAGTTTTTTTTTTTTTTATTTTTTTTTGACCCGAGAACCCAAAAAAAAATGAAAATATTCAAAAAATTTTGAGGAGGAAAAGGGAAAAAGGGTTTTTGGGGGAAAAAACAAAAGGGGTTTTTTTGTCCCCCAAAGGGAAAAAAAAAAAAAAAAAATTGAAAAACATTGTTTTTGTAGGCCCCCCAAAAAAACTATGGGACCCCTTTTTATTTTTCCCCCCGGAAAAAAGAACCCCAAAAAAGGAAATTTTAATCAAAAAAACCCCGGAATTCCCCTTTCTTTTGCCCCTTTTTTTTGATTTGGAAAACAAAATTTTTTTTCTGAAACATACCTGGGCCAAAAAGGAAAAAATTTTCTTGCCAAAAAAATCTTGGACAACACACCCCTGTGTGAAGCCATTTTTCTACCCAAAAAATTTGAAAAAGCCCCTTCCCCGGTTTTTTAGGTTTTTTAATTGGGAAAAAATTTCCCCAAAATAAAAAAAAAGTTGGAGACCCAATTCCTTTTTAGGCCTTTTTAAAAAATTTTTTTTTTTTCCAAAAAGCAAACGGGGAAAAAGGGTTTAGGGGGCCCAAAACAGCAAAAATCCATAAAAAGGCGTCTTTTTTTTTCCCTTTAGTTAAAATTTTGGTTCCCCCCCACTTTCCCGCCCCCGCAAAACAAACCAAATTTTTAGCCCCCCCCAAAAAATGTTTTTTTTTAAAATTTTCTTTTTTTAGCATGTTTTTTTTTTTTTTTTTTAATTTGCAGTTCCCCCCCCTTTAAAATTCCCTTTTTTTTTTGTCCCAAAAAGGCCCCGGGAATTTTTTTGGGTTTTTTTTTTTTTAAAATTTTTGTTTTTTCCCCCCAAAAAAGCTGAAACAAAGGGGATTAAAAATGAAATTTCCCCAAAGAAAAAGGAAAAAGTTTAAAAAATTTTTTTTAAATTTTAAAAACGTTTCCCCCCCCCCAAACCCAAATTTTTCCCTTTTGGGGTTTTTGTGATCTACTTTTTTTTTTTTTTTTTTTTGGGCCCCCTTTTTAAAAAGATTTAAAATTCCCCGGCCCCCACACCCCTTGGGGCTTTTTTGTTAAATTTTTTTAGGAAAAGCTAAAAACCCAAAAAGAAAAAGGGTTGGGGGTCCCGGGAAATTTCCCCCAAATTTAAACCCCCCCCCCTTTTTCTTTTTCAGGTTTTTTTTTAAAATTAAAATACAGGTTTCTAGTTTTTTTTTTTTTTTTTTGTTGGTTGGGAAAGGAAAAACTTTTTTTTCCTTTTAAATTTTTTAAAGGCCCCCACCCCGACTAAACAAGTCCAAATCAGTTTTTTAAAAAACCCTACTTTACTGTGTGGCCCTTTTGCCCCTTTTTTCCCTCGGCAAGCCCCCCCTGACCCCTTCCCTTCCCAAAACGCAACAGTTGGGGTTTTAAAAAAACTGGCTTTTTTATTGGGGGGCGAACCGCCGTGAAAAAAACCCCTTCCCCGTTCAAATGGGGAAAATGGAAAACCCCAAATGAGGAAAATTTAAAAAAAAACCCCATGGGCCCGGCCCCGGGGCCCCCGGTTTTTTTTTTTAAGGTGGGGGGTTCCCCCGGGGGAAGGGTTTTGTGGGGCCTGCCCCCCCCTTTTTTTTTTCTCCCCCCCCCTGGAAAAACCCAATTTTTTTTTTTTGGGTTTTTGGGTTCCAAAAGTAAACCCAAAAAAACCTCAGAGTCCCCCCTTTAGGTTTTAAAAGATTTTTTGCTACTTTTTTAAGGGTGTGCAGGGGCCCCAAAATTTAAAAAGTTACGTTTTTTGTTTTTTTTTTAAAATAACCCTTTTGGGCCAAATTTGGGCCTTTTTTTTTGGGTTTTTAATTTTCCTTCCCACCTTTTTTTCTGTTTTTTACCTCCCAATTTGGGGTTTAAAACAAGAAGCCCCGTTTTTTTTTTTTTTTTTTCTTTTAAGGG
>JAMYXO010005547.1:10000-15250 GCA_033310375.1 Conus canariensis
CCCCCTTTTTTTCCCCCCCCCCTTTTTCCCCCCCTTTTTTTTTTTTTCCCCCCCCCCCTTTTTCCCCCTCCCCCCCCTCCTTTTTCCCCCTTTTTTTTTTTTTCCCCTTTTTTTTTTTTTTCCCCCTTTTTTTTTTTTTTTAAAAAAAAAATTTTAAAAAAAAGGGGGGGGGGTTTTTTTTTTTGGGGGGAAAAAAAAGGGGGGGGGAAAAAACCCCCCCCCCCAAAAAAAAAAAAAAAAATTTTTTTTTTCCCCCCCAAAAAAAATTTTTTTCCCTTTTCCCCCCCCTTTTTTTTTTGCCCCCCGGGCCCCCCTTTTTTTTTTTTCCCGGGTTTTTTTTTTTTTTTTTTTTTCCCCCCCTTTTCTTTTTCCC
Organism: Conus canariensis; assembly: GCA_033310375.1. NCBI lineage: Eukaryota > Metazoa > Mollusca > Gastropoda > Neogastropoda > Conidae > Conus > Conus canariensis. Next base: position 10,374 of record JAMYXO010005547.1, read on the forward strand.
CCCTTTTTTTTTTCTGTTTCCCCCCCCCCCCCCCCCCCCCCTTTTCCGGGCCCCCCCCCTTTTCCCCTTTTTTTTTCCCCCCCCCTTTTTTTTTTCCCCTCCCCCCTTTTTTTTCCCCTTTTTTTTTCCCCCATCCCTTTTTTTTCCCCCCCCTTTCCCCCCCTTTTTTCCCCCCCCCTTTTTTGGCCCCCCCTTTTTTTTTTTTTTTTTTTCCCCCCCCCCCCCCCTCTTTTTTCTTTTTCCCCCCCTTTTTTTTTTTTTTCCCCCCTTTTTTTTCCCCCCCCTTTTTTTTCCCCTTTTCCCCCCCCGGGCCCTTTTTTGGGGGCCCCCCCTTCCCTTTTTTTTTCCCTCCCTTTTTCCCCCCCCCTTCCCCCTCCCCCCCCTTTTTTTTAAAAGGTTAAAAAGGGGAAAAAAAAACAAAATTTTTTTTTTTTTTAAAAAACCCGGCCCCCCCCTTTTTTTTTTTAAAAACCCCCCCTTTTTTAAAAAAAACCCCTTTTTTAAAATTTTTTAAAAAAAAAAATTTTTTTTTTTTACTCCCCCCCAAAAATAACCCCCCCCGGGGGGGGTTTTCCCCCCTTTTTTTCTTTTGAAACCCCCCCCCCCCTTTTTTTTTTTTTTTCCTTTTTTTTTTCCCCCCCCGGGGGGGGGGGGGGTTTTTTTTTTTCCCCCCGGGGGGGGTTTTTTTTTTTTTTTTTTTTTTTTTTAAAAAAATTTTTTTTTTTTAAAAAAAAAAAAAAACCAAAAATTTCCCCCCCCAAAAAAAAAAATTTTTTTTGGGGGGGGGTTTTTTTTTGGGGTTTTTTTGGGGGGGTTTTTTTTTTAAAATTTTTTTTTGGGAAAAAGGGAAAAAAAGGGGGGAAAAAAGGGGTTTTTTTCCAAAAAACCCCCCAAAAAAAAAAAAGTTTTTTTTTGGGGGGTTTTTTTTTTTGGGGAAAAAAAAAAATTTTTTTAAAAGGGGGCTTGGGTTTTTTCCCGGGGGGGGGCAAATTTTGGGGTTTTTTAAAAAAAAAATTGGGTTTTGGGGGGGGGTTTTTTTTTTGGGGCCCCCCCCTTTTTTTTTCCCCCCCTTTTTTTTTTTTTTTTTTTAAAAAAAAAAAAAAATTTTTTTTTTTTAAAAAAAAAAAAATTTTTTTTAAAAAATTCCTGAAAAAAAAATTTTTAAAAAAAAAATTTTTTTTTTTTTTTTGGGGGTTTTTTTTTTTTTTTGGGGCCCAAAAAAAAAAAAAACAAAAAAAAAAAACCCAAAAAAACCCAAAAAAAAAAAATTTTTTTAAAAAAAAAAAGAAAAAAAAAAAAATTTTTTTTTTAAAAAAAAAAAAAATTTTTTTTTTAAAAAAAAGGGTTTTTTCCCTTTTTTGGGGGGGTTTTTTTTGGGGGGGGGAAAAAAAAAAAAAAAAAAAAATTTAAAAATTTTTTTTTTAAAAAAAAAATTTTTTTTTTTAAAAATTTTTAAAATTTTTTTTTTTTTTTTTTTTTTTTTTTTTTTTTTTTTTTTTTAAAAAATTTTTTTTTAAAAAAATTTTGGGGGGGGGAAAAAAAATTTTTTAAAAAAAAAATTTTTTTTTTTTTTAGGGTTTTTTTTTTTAAAAAAAAAATTTTTTTTTTAAAAAAAATTTTTTTTTTTAAAAAGGGGGAAAAAAAAACCCCCAAAAAACCCAAAAAAATAATTTTCCCCTTTTTTTTTTAAAAACAAAAAAAAAAAATTTTTTTTTTTTTAAAATTTTTTTTTTTTTTTTTTTTTTGGGTTTTTTTTTTTTTTTTTACCCCCCTTTGTGTAAAATAACTTTTTTTACAAACCCATGATTTTTTAGGGGGACTTAGGAATAGTATGAAATTTAAAAAAGTGGTCCAAAAAAAAAATTGTAACAATTCAATTTCCCCGTTTTTCTTTTTGTTAAACCCCCGCCCCATTTTTCTTTTTGTGGGTCTCTTTTTTTTTTTTTTTTTTTTTTTTTTTTTTAAAAAGTACTTCTGCATCCCCAAATATTCTGTTTGCTGAAAATTTAAGAGTAGTTTGACTTCCTTGCTATGATTTGTCCCCCTTTTTGAACTAAGATATTATTTTGAAAAAATGTATAGAAGATTAGTGTATTGGGGTTTTTCACTACTTTATGAATGTAAAAACAAGATTTCGGGGAAACGAATGCCATGGTTCATAAAAATGCTTGGTTTCAGGAAAATGATTGATTATTTCCCCCTTTCACCCGTGACCCCTTGCTAAAGACCACATGTGCATGATCAAAGGTGAAAATAATGACGGCGTGTCATGACGAGATTTAAACCATCTGACAGGCCAGGTGTGTCAGTGTTGGTTTAATTTGCCATGTGTGTAGTGATCAAAAAATTCTAAAGATTTGGTTTTGGGCACTAAAGCGTGTGGTGGGTTTTTGTGTGTGTGTTGGGGTTAATAAAACAAATGGAGAACACTTTGGGAAGGGATTTTGGGGGGTTTTTTTTTACACAGCCCAAGGAGAGTGCGTATCTTTTTTCTCCCTCCCCAATTTAAAAGGGATGACCACCTTGTCAAGTAAGCCCCCAACATCCCTTCCCCCCCGAACCCAAACACACACACACACCCCCCACACCACCACCACACACACACACAAAAACCCCACACCCCACACACACATAAAATACACAAAGGGACTAAACACAACAACTCCCCCCAAGCATGCATGCAAGCATATTAATTGATATTGAATTGACATTTCTGCTAGGTAAATTAATTTCCCCCCCTCCCTTTTTCCCAGTACAATTTTCCAACATATCAAAAAAAATGGGCAATTGCTTTAATTCGGTTTTTGTTCTATACTGCTTTTCCCTGTCACGAATTGATGCAATTTTGAAAATGTTTCACTAGAAATTGATTTTGATAAGGTCTTTAAATTGAAAAAAAATAAAAAGAAAAAAATACAATTTAATGTTGATGTGGGTGACCATGATAATGACCCAAAAAAGAAAGAAAAATAAAGGACAAGACATTGATTTGGGGAATGAAGTATAAAAAAAAAAGCACTTTTTTTTGAAAGGAAGAAAACCTTTTTTTATTTTTTAAAAAAAGTAACTGTTTTATCTTTTTTTTTAAATACTAGTCCTATTTTTTTTTTTTCAACGTTTTTAAATTTATTTCAGTTTTTTTTTTTTTTTAAAATTTTATTTGTCATTTTTTTTGTTTTTGTCCTATGTTAAATAATCTTGGTGCCACTGCTTTTGTGTTTATGAGACGACCATGGCGATAAGATAATGGGTGGGGAAAAAGGTTTGGTGTCAGTCTGACCGCCTGGAAGGGAAACCAAAAAGGGGCCCACTGAAATATTTACACAGAGCGGACTCTCTGCTGTTCGGTGTCCCCCAATCGCAAAAAAAACCCCCCCGAGAACTATCGTAACCTGCCCCGGACCAAGGCCAACAAGCTGAAGGGCAAACCTTCGGCCCAGGTCCGGCTGAAAAAGGTGGCGTTGAGGGTCCCGGGGGAGGGTGGGGGTTTTTTTACCATGTGGGGTGGGGGAAAAGTGCCATGAGGAAGGTGGAAGGGGGGGAATTTTTGGGAGTGGATCTGCAGTCATTGAACAAATTTCCCCCCCACGGATCAGACTCCAGTTTCCCCTGCCCCAGAGACCCCAGCGCAGGGGACGTCTTTGGGTGTTTAGCTTGCTGCCTGGGGGTTTGATGCTTTTCCCCCTTCTTCTTTCACATTGCTCTTGATTTTCTTGCCTCGCTTTTCCCTCTGTCAGGTTCGCAGTGTTTTTTACTTTCTTCCTCCTTTCATCTGTCCCCTGTTCACAGGTTTTTATTTCTATTTTCCTTCACTGTTTCAAATTCACAGCTCTCATTTTTTTTGTCCCCTTTTTTTTTTTTGGGCAGTGTTCACAGTATTCCTTCTGTTTTTTTTTTTTATCTGTCAGTGGTTCACAGTGCTCCTTTCTGTTCTGCTTTTCATCTGTAGCGTTCCGTGTCCCTTTCTGTTCTGTACATCTGTCAGCATTCACAGGCTCCTTTCTGTTTTTACATCTGTCAGTTTCAAAAGGGGTTTTTGTTTTACATCGTAGGTTTCCCAGGCTTTTTCTGTTTCCCCTTTTTTTCTGGGCAGCGTTCACAGTGGCCTTTTGTTCTGCTAACAATCTGTCGTGTTCCAGTGTCCTTTTTTGTTCCCCTACATCTGCAGCATTCACAGTGGCTCCTTTTTTGTTTCCTCCATCGTCAGCGTTCACAGTGCTTTCCTTTCTGTTCTGCTACATCTGTCCCCCGTGTTTTACAGTGTCCCTTTCTGTTCTACATCTGTCCGTGTTCACAGTGCTCATTTTTTTTGTTTTCCGTAATCTGTCAGCTTCCCCAGTGTCCTTTTGTTTTTCCCCTACATCTGTCAGCGTTAAAAAGTGCTCCTTTCTTTTCCCCAACACCCCAATTTCCCCCCCTTTCCCCTTTTTTTTTTCCCCCACCTCATTTCCCACACCCCCTTTTTCCCCCACATCTGTTCCGCATTCCATTGGGTCCTTTTTCTGTTTCTTTCATCTGTCCGTTTTCACGTGCTCCTTTCTGTTCCCCCCAAACCATTTTTACGGGGGGTTTCCCACCTTTTTTGGTTTTTTTACAGTGCTCCCCTTTTTGTTTTTTTTTTCTACTTCTGTCAGGTTCAAAAGTTTCTCCTTTTTTGTTTTCCTACATCTGTCAGGTTCCAAAGGGCTCCTTTCTGTTTCCCTACATCTGTCAGTGTTTTTACGTGCTTTTTTGTTCTCCCCCATCTGTCAGGGGTTCACGTTTTTTTCTGTTCCTCTACATTTCCCCTGTTCACGTGCTCCTTTTGTTTCCCCCACATCTGTCAGGGGGGGGTACCAGTGTTTTTTGTTTTTTTTTTGGGGGTTTTTAAAGGGCTT
>JAMYXO010005548.1:0-10000 GCA_033310375.1 Conus canariensis
TTTCGTCGCTGGGTCGGATCATCAGGGAGACACGGTGGTTGTGGTCTGCGCTCCTGGCGTCAAATAGAGACACACCACAGTCCATTATACTGTGGTGTTCTCACCACCAAGAGGTGCAAAAAAGAATCCAATAGCACCCCCAAAGCAGCCAGCGAAAAAGCAGTAAATAAAAACCAAACAAAAAGTGTGGGGAGGAAAAAAGTTGCTGAAAAACTAAAGACATTATGCAAATAGTAAAATGTAGGGGACAATCTTTTGAGTCTACGCTTGAGGATCCACCCAAAGATGCAAGGGAGATCAAAAGACAAACACACAGACGGACAGAAAAAATACAAATAACCTCAATTTAATCAAAACAAAATCGGAAATGAAAATGGGCAGGGAACAGTAAACGATAAACAGTAAACAAGTTGGGTATTTTATGCTCCCATAAGAAACCAAAACACAGAGTAAAACTTTTTTCAAGATGGCACAGCCTTTTAAACTTGAATAAAGTCAGACAAATACATAGACGAACAATCTAATAGTGGGGGGAAAAAAACAAGCGCAGGCCAACAACTGAACCATCTTCATAGTGATGACTTGGCAAAAGATTTGGACTTAAGGAGTGGGGGGGGGGGGGGGGGGGGGGGTGGGTTTTGAAGATGGAGAAAACTGGGAACATGAAATTAAGAAAATATGTTATAGATATGAAAATCTTCATAGCTGCATAAGGGAACCATCGCAATCCCTTTTGAAGGCAGTTATATTTGTATGCCTGCTCGAGGCCTTTCGTCCGCTGGGTCGGACTCATCAGGGAGACACGGTGGTTGTGTCTGCGCTCCTGGCGTCAAATAGAGAACACCACAGTCCATAATACTGTGGTGTTCTCACCAAAGAGTGCAAAAAAGAATCCAATAGCACCCCCAAAGCAGCCAGCGAAGAGTAGTAAATGAAACCAAACGAAAGTGTGGGGAGGAAAAAAAAGTTGCTGAAAAAACTAAAGAATTATGCAAATAGTATAAAATGTAGGGGACAATCTTTTGAGTCTACGCTTGAGGATCCACCCAAAGATGCAAGGGAGATCAAAAGACAAACACACAGACGGACAGAAAAAATACAAATAACCTCAATTTAATCAAAACAAAATCGGAAATGAAATGAGGCAGGGAACAGTAAACGATAAACAGTAAACAAGTTGGGTATTTTATGCTCCCATAAGAAAACCTAACACAGAGTAACTTTTGTTCAAGACTGGCACAGCCTTTTAAACTTGAATAAAGTCAGACAAATACATAGACGACAATCTAATAGTGGGGGAAAAAACAAGCACAGGCCAACAACTGAACCATCTTCATAGTGATGACTTGGCAAAGATTTGGACTTAAGGATGGGGGGTGGGGGGGGGGGGGGGGGGGGGGGGGGGGGGGGGAGGGGGGGTTTGAAGATGGAGAAACTGGGAACATGAAATTAAGAAAATATGTTATAGATATGAAAAACTCTTCACTAGCTGCATAAGGGAAACCATCGCAATCCCTTTTGAAGGCAGATATATTTGTATTGCCTGCTCGAGGCCTTTCGTCCGCTGGGTCGGACTCATCAGGGATTTTTTTTGATTAAATTGAGGTTATTTGTATTTGTTTCTGTCCGTCTGTGTGTTTGTCTTTTGATCTCCCTTGCATCTTTGGGTGGATCCTCAAGCGTAGACTCAAAAGATTGTCCCCTACATTTTATACTATTTGCATAATGTCTTTAGTTTTTCAGCAACTTTTTTCCTCCCCACACTTTCGTTTGGTTTCATTTACTATCTTCGCTGGCTGCTTTGGGGGTGCTATTGGATTCTTTTTTGCACTCTTGGTGGTTGAGAACACCACAGTATTATGGATGTGGTGTGTCTCTATTTGACGCAGGAGCGCAGACCAACCAGCCGTGTCTCCCTGATGAGTCCGACCAGCGGACGAAAGGCCTCGGAGCAGGCAATACAAATATATCTGCCTTCAAAAGGGATTGCGATGGTTCCCTTATGCAGCTAGTGAAGAGTTTTCATATCTATAACATATTTTCTTAATTTCATGTTCCCAGTTTCTCCATCTTCAAATCCCACCCCCCCCCCCCCCCACTCCTTAAGTCCAAATCTTTGCCAAGTCATCACTATGAAGATGGTTCAGTTGTTGGCCTGTGCTTGTTTTTTCCCCACTATTAGATTGTTCGTCTATGTATTTGTCTGACTTTATTCAAGTTTAAAAGGGCTGTGCCAGTCTTGAACAAAAGTTACTCTGTGTTAGGTTTTCTTATGGGAGCATAAAATACCCAATTGTTTACTGAAAAAATAAAGTAAATTTGTACAATATAATGATTCAACGATTAATTCGACAACAAAGACAAGATCAAAGGAAAGTAAGGTAACGGAAAAGAAGTTGAGATTGTAAAAAAAAAAGGTTACTCGAACAACTGTAATGCCATTTTTGCATTTTTCGCGTGGGCGCACACCACGCACACATACGTGCACTGGCGATACACACACATACAAACATGCGCACGCGCACATGCAGATAAACACACGCGCGCACGCTCCAAATTCATTTAACAATTTACTTACACATCATTTAAACTATTAATCAGCGCTTTCTAGAAGAAGGAAAGAGGAGGAGAAAAAGAAGAAAAAACGAAAAAGAGGGAGGAGGGAAAAGAAGAGGAGGATGCGGGGAGGGAGAAGAAGATGAAGGAGGAGGAGAAAAGAGGAGGAGGAGGAGAAGAAGAAGGAGAAGAAGAAGAGGAAGAAGAAGAAGAAGAGAAGAAGAAGAAAAGAAAAGAAGAAGATGAAGAAGAAGGAAGAGGAGGAGGAGGAGAAAAAAAAAGAAGAAGAGGAAGGAGAAGAAGAAGAGGAAGAAGAAGGAGGAGGAGGGAGAAGAAGAAGAATGAGAAGAAGAAGAAGAAAAAAAAGAAAAAGAAGAAGCAGCAGAAGAAGAGAAGTAATAAAAGAAGATGGAGAAGGAGGAAGAGAAAGAGGAGGAGAAAAAGTAAGAGGAATAGGAGGAGGAGGAGGAGAAGAAGAAGAAGAGGAAGAGGATGAGATAGAGGAGGACAGGAAGAAAAAAGAGGGGGGAGGAGGAGGAGAGAAAGAAGAAGAAGAAGAAGAAGCAGAGAAGAAGAGGAAGTTTCAGTTTGTTTAATTTTCCCACAGCCTAGCCATCCACACCTGATCTTGGCAGCGCTGTCACCACCTGAGAGTTCTTCCTGGTCAAGAAGTATCTAAACAAAGAAGACAAGATGCAGATAAATTAATGCCGTCATATCCCTTGACCTCCCCAAGGTGCATAAAACTGTAAAGCATGCTGGCGGTGTCTGTCATACTGCTTGATTCATCACTGTAACATAACTTAAACCCCCCCCCCCCACCCCCCAAAACACACAGAGCATAACTTAAACACATACTCTCTCTCTCTCACACACACACACAACACACAACACACACACACACACACACACACACACCACACACACACACACACAAACACACGCATAATACTCATTGCGCACACAGACACACGCACATACTACACACTCATTGCACACACAGACACCCACAAGACACACACACACACACACACACACACACACACACACACACTACACGCGCGCGCACACACACACACACACATTCAGCTTAACACGCACACACACACAGACACACACACACACACTCTCTCTCTCTCTCTCTCTCTCTCTCTCTCTCTCTCTCTCTCTCTCTCTCGTTACCACCTTCCTCTTTCAACCACCGCCACCACCCCACCTCCTGACACCCACTCCCTCCGACTCCACGTAAAACCAGGAAGTATGGGCACAACGCTTTCTCTCGAGCGCAGATTATCAGACCAATCACACCCAGTAATCGTGGACTAATCGCTTCGCAGCAGGAATCAGGCTTTCTTCTGTGTGTTTGTTTTGCAGCGTGGACGCAAGAAACGATCATTGTTCTGTTGGAAACTTCAGGTCCTGGGGTGTGTGTCTCACTTTCTCCACATGGTACACCTGTGTTTGAGTCTCACTTTTTCACAATGTTTGTCCGTGTTTGTATCACATTATCTAAGGAGCATATGCCTGTTTGATTCTCTTTTTTTTTCACAAGACATACCCGTGTTTGAATCTCATTTTGTTGTTCACACGACATATCCGTGTTTGATTTTTTTTTTCACAGGTTATACCCGTCTTGGAATCTCTATTTTTTTCAGAAGGTATACCCGTGTTTTAAGTTGTTGTTTTTTTCAATGGTATACCAGTGTTTGAATCTCATTTTCTCACAGGGAATACCCGTGTTTGAGTCTTGTCTTACCTTTTCACGGGGTATATCGGTCTTTGATTCTTCACTTTTTCACAGCGTAAACCAGTGTTTGTATCTCCTTTTTTCACACAGGGTATACCGTGTTTGAATCTCACTTTTTCACTGGATATACCCGTATTTGAATCTCACTTTTTCACTGGATATACCCGTATTTGAATCTCACTTTTTCACTGGATATACCCGTATTTGAATCTCACTTTTTCACTGGATATACCCGTATTTGAATCTCACTTTTTCACTGGATATACCGTATTTGAATCTCACTTTTTCACTGGATATATCCGTATTTGAATCTCACTTTTTCACTGGATATACCCGTATTTGAATCCCACTTTTTCACTGGATATACCCGTATTTGAATCTCACTTTTTCACTGGAAATAACAGTGTTTGAATCTCATTTTTTTCACGGAGTATACCTGTGTTTGAGTTTCATTTTCTTTTTATCACAGGGTATATCCGTGTTTAAATCTTCACGTGTTCACACGGCACACCGTGTTTGAATTTAACGTTTCTTAATAGACACATCCGTGTTTGAATCTTCCTTTTTCACAGGGTATACCCGTGTTTTAATCTGACTTTTTCTCTGGGTAAACCCGTGTTTGAATCTCACTTTCTTCACAAGGATACCCGTGAATTTTCCTTTTTCACAGGATATACCCGTGTTTGGATTTCACTTTTTCACAGTTTATACCGTGTATATATATATATATATATATATATATATATCTGACTTTGTTTGGCGCATACGTTTTTTCTTTTTTTTAAATTTCACTTTCTTATGAGCATGTCCGTGTTTGAATCTCGCTTTCTTTGGGCCATACCCTGTTTTACTATTACTTTCCTACCGGATATACCCGCGTTTGAATCTCATTTTCCGTGGAATGTACTCCGTATTTGAATCTTATTTTCTCAGAACGCGCACGTACCCGTATTTGAATCTCATTTTGTCATAAGGAACACCGGTGTTTGAATTTGACCGTTTAAGGAACGTATCCGTGTTGGACTCAGTTCATTAGGGTCATTTCCATGCGTGAATCCCATTCTGTTGTTTTACTTATTGATTATCATTATCATTTTTTTTTCTTAGAAATAGTGAACATCCAACTGTAGGCGACTGGATATTGTTCGGCTCGTCACCCTGTCCAGTGTGATTTGTTTTTTGTTTTTCCTCTGCCAGGTAAGCTGGTGTTTCGCGGCGCCTTATCCAAGTTAAGACTTTTGTGATGTTGGTGATGATGATGTTAATTATTACAATTACGATGATGATGGTGATGATGATAAAGTACGATTTATGGAGCGCATACCCACAATCTTGATTCGTCTCAAAGCGCCTAGCAATCACACACACACACACACACACACACACACACACACACACACACACATACACACACACACACACACACACACAACCACACACACACACACACACACACACACACACACACACACGCACGCACGCACGCACGAACGCACGCACGCACACACAATCTGCCTGTCTGTCTGTCTTTCTATACGCACGCAACCAATCACCGCTACAGTCGCAGTCAACGATGATCTCATACAAATGATGATAATAATAATAATAATGAATACTTATATAGCGCCTATTCTCGGCTAGAGACCAAGCTCTAAGCGCTTTACAATCCACACTCTTTTACACAACGATCGTTTGTCGATGACGAAGGCGAATATATTGCACCCCAAGCGATCGGACGTTCACGAATGACATGAAAATTAACGTGCCAGTTTACAAGACGAATTACAGTTGGAAACACTTGTGGATCTGTTGAGGATTTAAACGGTCTGTTGAGGCTGGCACTATCAATTTTTCCGTGTGACGCAAGTTATGAGGCAGTGAGTTCCAGAGTGGTGGGGCATAGCTAAGAAAAAGAAAAAGAGAGGGAGCCAAAAATTTTAGTGCAAAGTATAGACAGAACAAACTTAAAAGAAAAAAATCATTGCACCGCCGAACGAAAGAGACAAACAAACAAAACAGACAAAACACGACGCGTTTCGACCTTTTGGGTCTTCTTTGGGCCAGACAAACAACATTCAAGACAATGAAGACGAAGAACAAACAATCACTTATCTCCTCAAATTGGGCACAAAATGGACGTGGAATGTGAAAGAGGCTTCAACCGTCTTTAGAACACTTGTGTCTGAAGATGATTAAAGCTGTCTAGACGGAATGTAGACAGACTGAAGGCCAGTTTGGTTAAAGTTACTGCTCAAATAAAACACCAATTTGCCCGCAGAAAGAGTGTACTAGCCACATTTTTTTATATAAAGAAAAAGCATACAATCATGTGTGGCATGATAGATTGCTATATAAATTGAAAATCTGTCGGTTTGTCTGGAAACATTTACAATTATGTCAAGAATTTCCTTAAAAAAAAAAAGAAGCATGCAAGCAAGAGTTTGAAATTCTTACTTTACATTAAGATTTCAAAGAATGGGCATCCCCAAGGGTCGGTTATTGCCTCTCATCTATTCAGCATTCTGCTTTATGATCTCCCAGAATGTTCATCAGGTAATACTATCTTTGTACAGGATGCTGATGATATCTGCATATGTAAACATAAAAAAAGAAAACGTCTAAAAGAGAGCTCAATTTCTGTAGAAAAATCTTTCAACTTGAACTTGATAAGCTCAGTGATTACCTCACTGCAAATGGGTTATCATTGTCCACTGATAAGACTAATATTGTGCTTTTTAATAACGGGGGTGGTGGGGTGGGGGTGGGGGATCCCCACATATTGCCCTCGTTACGAATCAATGACGATGTTCTGAAATGTAAACATATAAAAATTTTTAGGTGTATTCCTTACATCAAAATTGACTTGGAATTATCATATTGAATATCTACTAACGAAAACCAGAAAAAGTTTAAATTCCTTAAAAGTAATAAGTAAATAACATTGGAGTCAAGATATTTAAATATTAAAACGACTTTCATTTTGTCGTGTGCGTTCTAAACTGACTTAGGGCCAAGAGGTATTTTTCAGTGCTCCAAAATATTTATTGAAAAAAAAAAAGAAGCAAGGTTTAGATTGTACGTCATTCCGACTTGCTCTGGTTGTACCCTTTCATGCATCAGCTATGGGTGCATACAAGGAAGTAGGAGTTCTACCTTTGGATGAATATCATCGGCTTGCTCTTGTAAATATGTTCTATGTAGTACAGTAAACAACAATAATGTTGAAAATGAAGTTACCTTAAGATCTGATACAGATTTTCCGAAACGGGCGAAAAGAATATAGTGTCCCTTACTACGATTGGAAGTCATACTTCTGATTTATTCCAACGACCAGAAATGGATTTGGAGGAAATGGTAAAGCCAGAAACAACATTTCTTCCTTGCCTACCATGGGAACGTCAAATGGCTAATTTTGACATCAGTCATTCTTCCTTACGAAAAAAAATGACCATGATAATTTTCTTGGTGCATTAGTAAAAGATCATATCAACAGTCACTACCCTGATCATCTAAAAGTTTACAAGGATGGATCTCTGTTGGATAACCATGGAATGGGAGCAGCTTTCGTTATTCCTTCTTTAAAAGTGGAAAGAGCTCTCTACGTTTGAAGAAACGGATCCATTTTCACGGCAGAGCTCACTGCCATTCTTATGGCCCTGTATATTTCCTTGCTTTTCCTGAACATGTATTTCAGATTCTTTTCTGTGTTGATTCAGTTTTATATGCTCTAAGTAAACCAAATTATATAAACAATGTGTCATTCTTGAAATCAAGTATTTGATACATCTAACTACTTTTGAGAGGTAGTTGTGTCACATTCCGCAGGGTGCCCTCGCCTTGTGGAATCCATGGTAATGAAAGAGTGGACAGACTGGCTGAAAGTGGAGCAAAACGTGCTGACAATGCATGCAGCTTAAACATTCCTCTGTCTCTTCTGGAGGGACTTACATTAATTCAAAATGCGTGTTGGAAACACTTTAGAAAGAAGCTAAAAGATTTGGGGTACTTTTTGACAATCCACAGAACTCAACCATTACAGTATGATACTATATTAAGTTCCCGAAGATGGAGTATGGCTGCCTTAATGGCGGGATTAAAAAAAAAACGGTCATACACACAAAACTCCACTGCCTGTCTATACAGGCAGTGTCCGCAGGAGTATCAGCCTGCGTACGCAGAAAGAAAGAAAGAAAGAAATACTATTTTAAGAGCTCGTAATGGCTTATATCATGTAAGATCAATGACCACTTTGATTTACAGACTTAAACTTGACGCTTTTATAACAAAATTTACTGATGACGTAAAATGTATTTGTGGTGAAAAATATCAAATACGCATATCTTTCTCAAATATAAGCAGCTGAAGCAATTTTTGCCCGCTTTACCTGAATCTTCACTCGATGAAATCCTAAATAGCCCTCAGTAATATGTGACATTGGACTAGCATTAACTCATAGTCCGATTTTTACTTACCTGGAATGAGGTGTAGTTTCTTGTATCTTAATATTTAATGTTACTTGGATGTTTTTGAAATTTTGAAGTGTTATTTTTTTTCTTCTTTTTTTTTCATTTTTAATTGTTGCTTTTCTTTTGTCCAAGATCACGTAAGTTGAAGAGACATTAAATGGAAGAAAACACACACACACACACACACACACACACACAACACACACACACACACACACACACACACACACACATACACACACACACGCGCGCGCACAACGCACACATGAACACAACGCACCCACACATATACATATGAACAAAGATAGAGGCATACACAAACTACATTAAAAATCATCATCATCATCATCATCATCATCACCATCATCATCATCATCATCATCATCACCACCATCAAAACAATAATATTACTTTAAATTGTTGATTGCAGACGTACCAGTGACAGTGAAATGATGACCTTCGTTCAACGAAAGTACGTCACTAAACTTCCGGTCGCATGCAGCCTCAGCGTCATACTATTGGTGACGTTGTTTCCGGTCCAGTCAACGAGTTTTTGTGTTCAAGATCTGCCTGGGTAACTCCTCCTCCTCCTTCTATTACTGCTGCTACAGCTGTAGCTCCTCCTTCTACTACTGCTACTACAGTTGCTGCCACTGCTGCTGCTTCCGTCGCTGATGCTATTGCTACTGCTGCTGTTGCTGCTTCCGCCGCGGCTGCTTTTGTTACTCCTACTCCTGTCGCCGGTGCTGCTGCTATTGTTTCCGCTGCTGCCGCTGCTGCTACTCTTGCTGCTTTTGCTGGTGCTGCTATCTCTACTGTTATTTTGCCGCTGGTGCCTCTGCTACTCCTTCTGCAGCCGTCGCTGCTGCTGCTGTCGTGGCTGCTGCTTCCACCGCTGCTGCTACTGCCGCCGCTGCTGCTACAAGTGCTGCTGCTGCTGCTGCTACTAGTACTACTACTACTATTGCTGCTGCTGCTGCTACAACTACTAGTGCTGCCGCTGCTGCTACTTCTTCTGCTACTACTAATATCATTGCTTCCGCGGCTGCTACGGCTGCTGCTGCTGCTGCTGCTACTACTACTGCTTCTCCTGCTGTTGCTGCTGCTGCTACTACTATTACAACAACAACTACTACTACTCTAGGTGGTTGTGCTGCTGCTACAGCTGCTGCGGTTGCTGGTGATGATGGTGGTGATGATGCTTTCACTGCTACCACTGTTGCTGCTACTG
>JAMYXO010005549.1:0-15240 GCA_033310375.1 Conus canariensis
GAAAGGGAGCCGGGGGAAAAATTTACACGTAGAGACGGGCCTGTGTTCTTACGTACAACAAAAATCGCACACACTCACTCTCCTTTTTGTCCGTCGTTGCAATGTCGATGGGGCGTCCCATTTCTGAAAAACGCCGTAGTTTTTGGGAAACAACGAGTTAAATTAACGCCTGGGCGGGCGAGAGAGACCTAACCTGCTATCGGCTAACCTTGGCCTTGAAATTTTTGGCCCGATAAACATTACCGGGGTTTATTTTTAACCGCTTTACTGCTGTGTTCAGGACTGGATACCGCCGACTCGCTCGAGGCTCGGAATAGGCTAGCGTCTCTCCTGTATCATGTCTCAGTTCTAATTACACGTTGGCAATTTATTCATTCTTTTATCAATTTGTTTATATTGTTATTGAATTCAGTTACATGCTTTTATTTAGACAGTATCTTTTTATGAAAAATCTACCTGTCTGTCTTGATCCACGACTATCATTTTTACGCTTTTTGGGCCCGTCGGGGATTTTCAGTGCGATAACGTCAGTCTGAAAAAGCTAACGCCATGAAAAAGAAGGAGCGACGCCGAGAGAAACCCCGCCACCAGAATCGAGCCCACGGCAACAGATTAGGTCCAAAAGGCAATTTATTTAAATGTTACACTCAAAGCGCACTGGTGTTTTAAGTAATAAGCAAAAAGTGTTTACCCCTTTTTTTTCTGTCGTCACTAGACTTCTTGAAATGATCCTTCATTTTACTGTCGTCTGCTAGACTATTTATATGACTCTTCATTTTACTGTCGTCTGCTAGACTATTATATGGCCCTTCATTTTTCATCAGCTAGACTATTTATATGGCCCTTAAATTTTTCTGTCGTCGCTGATTATTTCTATGACCCTTCATTTTTCATCAGCTAGACTATTTATAGGGCCCTTCTTTTCTGTCGTCAGCTAGATTATTTCTAGGGACCCTTCATTTTTCATCAGCTAGACTATTTATATGGCCCTTCATTTTTCTGTCGTCAGCTAGATTATTTCTATGACCCTTCATTTTTCATCAGCTAGACTATTTACTTGACCCTTCATTTTTCTGTCATCAGCCAGACTATTTACTTGACCCTTCATTTTTCTGTCGTCGCTAGACTTTTTTTACCCCCAAATCCCTAGTTTTCCCCCAATTTTTGATTGGCATAGAAACACAAGAGTCCGCAAGTCGTGAACAATTCTGCTGTCTTCGTTGATAATTAAAAGGCATTGAACTGAGTTATTGACCCAAATTCCTAATGAAATCGCCTTTTTCACATTCGAAATTTTTTCCCCCGAAGAATCAGGGTAAATTCCCTCACTGTTCAAACTGCCTTGCTACTGCTTGACCTTTGCTGCAACCCCAAACTCTGACCACCCACTTACCTGTGGCTGGCTTTGCCTGGCTAGAGGTCTTACCAAAGTGGCAGGTGACGGCAGTGACGAGAGATTCTTCTTTCTCACATAATACATTGAAGTACTTCCACTTAAGTTCTTCGGGTTTTTTTTTTGTTTTTTTTAAAAAATTTTTTTCTTACTTCTCACCTATATTCTCTACTTCTCCCTATCTTTTCCCACGTCTCGCCATCTTTTCCTATTTCTCTGTATTCCTTTCCCACCCTTTAAAAAAAAAATTCTTTCTTCTTTCTACTTTGTTTGACTTAAGTACCAACTTCTCTTTTTCTCTCTAAACCCTTTAAGTAAATCCCCCTTTGCCGCTTGTTCTACTTCTCGATTCTTTTCTTCCTTCTTTACCTATTCCTACTTCTCTTTTTCTCCTGACCATTTCCTACTTTTCTGTTTCTCTTTACCCTTTTCCCTACTTCTCTCTTCCTTTTTCCCTTTTACTAATATATTTCCTACTTCTGAACTTTTCGTACTTTTCCTTTTCTCATTTTTTCTGACTTTTCATACTTCTCCTTTTCGTCTTACTTTTTCTACTTCTCTCTTCATTTTCCGAATTCTCCGTACCATGCCCTACTTCTCTTAATCTTTTCCTACTTCTCTTTTTCTTCTAGCCTTTTCCCTTCTGTCTTTACCGTTTTTCCCCGTCTCTGTCTAACCTTTCTGAAAAATGATAATGACACAGACAAATTTTTCACGTCCATCCTAACAATGAAAGCCACTGGGCCCCTTTTCCAGTTTATACAACTTAACTCTACAGAGACAGCACATACACCGCACGCACACAGACGCGCGCACCCCGCCGCCCCCCAACAACCACACACACCCCCCCCCACACCCCACACACCCCACCACACACACACACACACACACACACAAAACACACACACCAGAGGTGAACAGCTCATTTTGTACAGGATTGAATGTGTGCAAGTGCCAAGCGCAATTTTACAATCGTTCGGGTGATGTTCTGGGAAATAGCGGTTAAACGGATAAGTTTTAAATGCGACTTGAAGTCAGAAGGAAGAGGATAGCATAGCTGGAAAGAAGAAGAAGAGAGAGAGAGAGAGAGAGGGGAGAGGGGAGAGAAGAGAGAGAGAGAGTTCTACAGTGTCGTAGCAGAAAATGAGGAAGTGGGGGAAACCCTGCTGCCCCAATTTCAGGAAGGGAAATTAAAAAAAAATTTGAAACATCAGAGGCAGACCGGTACCCCAAAAGTGCAGGAAAAGTCTAGTTCAAAGAGGCGAGGAGGGCAGGCAGTTGCTTCCCGTGCGGAAAAATGTATAAGTGATAGTCTGTATTAACTTCCCGTGCTCGGGGATGAGCGATTTAAATTTTTTTTGATCTTTGGTTTTGACGTATTTTGGATGCCTTATTGAAAAGGGGGCCGGCTGCCCTTTTGAACGCGTTGAAGGGCTGGGGTTGGGCTGGGAGGCACACCCCGGAGAAGAGCATTACAATTTGTTTCCCAAATGTTTAAGGATGCAGGGGCGACACAAGGTTTGGGGTGACCCGTTCCGTCGGGAGGGGGTTTGGGTTGAGAGAGTTGACGTTTACCTTGCTTTTTCCCCTTAAACCCCCCCTTTTTCCCATTTTCTCGACCCGTTCCCACTTCTCTCTTCCTTCTCCCGCTTTAAATATTTTAAAACAAAAAAAATCGTGCACCCCGGGTTTATAGGGTCATGACTGTTCGCCCCTTTGGTTTATTGTGCACCCCGATTTATAGGGATCATGACTATTCGCCCTTCGGTTTATTGTTTCACCCAAAATTATAGGGATATGACTGTTCGTCCTTCGGTTTTTGGCAACCCCGATCATAGGGGTCTTTTTGAAATGTTCGTCCTTTTGGGTTTTTTGTGCCCCCCAAGATTTTTTTATTTGGATCATGGGGAATTTGCCCTTCCCGGGTTTTTTGTGCACCCCCATCATAGGGATCATGACTGTTTCGTCAAGAAAACGTGCACCCAGTCATAGGGGGTCTGATGTTCGTCAAAAAATTGTGCTCCCCAGATATAGGGGTTTATGCCCGTTGTAAAAAATTTGTTTCAACCCGATCTAGGATTTTGATGTTATCCCTTTGGTTTCGTTGGTTTGATTTATATTTTTCCCCCCCCTGAGGAAAGACCCAAAAAGGTTGAAGCGCTTTTGTTCGTTTTGTAATTTTTTTCTGTTTTATCTGGGGGCCCAGTAACGTATTTTTTTTCATTTTGGGGGACCAAATAAACGTAATTTGTTCTGTCTTTGGCGGCCCCGTAATTTTTTTTTTGCTCTTATTTCCCAAATTTCCTTTTTGCAGTACCCCCTTTTTAACTGGAAGTGGTTTTGAGTTTCCCCCAAAAACCCCCCGGGTTGGGGGGGAGGATTTTCAATTTGGGGTTAAAAAAAACTTTTATTCACCTTTGGGAAAAAATGGGTTTCTTTTGTGGGAGAAAGGAAAAAAGCGGGGCTTACCTTTCCATAAAAGCCATAATGTCCAGACGCGGGCGAACCCCAGTCTCGCTGTCAGGAGGTGCTCAAGTTCCATGTGTTTATATGAAAACGGCATTCGACGGAAACATTCATGATTAGAAGTTTTTTTAAAAAACGGAGAACCTTTCATTTTTTCGCTTTCCCCACCATCCAGTCATCAACCCGTTAGTAAGGCGAAGTCCCAGTCCGCCGCAGGCCCTCCCCAGTCCCCGCAGCTTTCTGTGGCCCTCAACCGGAGGGGGCACGCCTGGCGTTAAAGGCTTCAAAAGGGGGCAGGATGTAAGAGTGGGAGGACCTCACCGGGGGGGCCCCGCCTGGCGTCCAAGGGGTTTTAAAGGGGGGCAGGACGTAAGATGGGGGGGGGTTTGGGAGCCGGGGTTAAAGGGGATGGTCGTAGAGAGGTTTTTAAAAAGTGAGAGATGGGGGGGCTCGCAGTGTCTTGTTTAGAGTTTTAAACGTGAGGATGGGAGGGAGCTCGCGTGCTTGTTCGGTTTGAACGTGGAGATGGGGAGGGGTCCTGTCCGTTTAGAGTTTGAAAGTGAGAATGGGAGAGGAGCTGCAGGTCTGTTTAGGGTTTGAAAGTGGGAATGGGGGGGAGGAGCTCGCAGTGTCTTGTCAGAGTTTGAAACGTGAGAGATGGTGAGAGGGCTTGCAGTGTCCTGTTCAGAGTTGTGACACGTGGAGAGGGACATGGAGAGGCAGTCGCAGGTCTTGTTCAGAGTTTGAAACGTGAGAGATGGGGACGAGCAGCTCGCAGTTGTCCTGTTCGCAGCCTGAAGTGGTTGACTTGAGTGCTCTGTCGAAGATGCCGCCCCCTCTTCGTCCCAATGTTTCCCCCGGACGTTGGCCCCATGCTTTTCTGAAGTGTTTCTGGAGGATGGTTTTAGCTTCACTGAGGACACTGGATGCCTGGACTGTTCCTGCCTGCTGCCGATTTGGACAGACGGGTTGCCTCCTCATTCTCTCCGATGCTACAGTTGAGAAGGGGATCCACTGCAGATGACTATCAGTGGCTCTCGGTTGAAGGAGACTGAGTTCTCTGATGGCTCGATTTAGGAGAATCTTATAAAGTCTTGTTTAATCTGGTGTGCTTTGGAACACTTACTCACGGGACACCATGGCCGTTGTTTGCATCGAGTGCAGTGAACAAGTAATCACTATGCGATTGTTTGTCACATGTGGGATTGGTCTCGGAGGACAGGCGGGTCGACGGTGTCGTACATGGAGGCGGGGGAAGGGCATGCCTCATAGTTTATTTGTTTGTTTGTTTGTTTGATTGTTTACTCTATATTCATCACCGTCACCTCTGTGTCATTAAACAAACAGACTGTCCTCATGAGAAGATGGCTTGGCACAAACTTCTAGGTAAGATGCGGTGAAAAGAAATGAATAAAAAAACAGATGAAAGATTAAACACCTCACACACACACACACTCACACACCACACACACACACGAAGATTAGTATTACATATACATATATTGTCTTGAAACTGAATTAGAGCAAGAGCGTGTGTTCGTTCCTTCGCTTGGCGACGGCTGTAATTCATGTTCTCTTGCCTCTTCTTTCAATTTCGCCTGCAGTCAACCCCACTTTGGACACCTTACAATTGGATGTAATTAAACAAGATAATTGATTCTTTCCCTTTTTCTTTTCAAGGTACTTTCTCCAGACAAATCAATGTACATACGATTTGCTTGCTTTATGAACTAAAGAGGAGCACGACAGGCACGTTTATGATTGTTAAGTCGGACGTGAGGTTGCGGAGAAGGTAACGGGTTTTGTGGTTTGTTGAGGCCAAGCCCGGTAATCACCACCTGCGTAAAAGGTCTGTGATGACAATGGACTTTTGTATGCTGTTGAAACAGGTTTCTTCTGTGGCCACTGTTGGTTGCCAACTCCGGTAGTAGGAAAAATGAGTGCAGTCTATTATCAGATGTGGTGTTGTGTGTGTGTTGTGTGTGTGTGTTGTGTGTGTGTGTGTGTGTGTGTGTGTGTGTGAGTGCGTGTGTGTGAGGAGTGTGTGTGTGTGTGTGTGTGTGTGTGTGTTGTGTCGTTGGTGTGTGTGAACTGTGAGTGTGTGGTGTGTGTGTGTGTGGGGCGGGGGTGGGGGGGGGGGTGATGTGTGGTGTGTGTGTGTGTGTGTGTGTGCTGTGTGCTGTGGTGTCAGAGTGAGTGCGAGTGTGTCGTGTGTGTGTGTGTGTGTGAGAGAAGGAGAGAGAGAGGAGAGAGAGAGAGTGTTGGTGCGTGTGCAGTGCCGTGCGTGTGTGTGTGTGTTGTGTGTTGTGGGTGTGTGTGTGTGTGCATGTGTGTGTGTGTGTGTGTGTTGTGCAGCGGCCCATGGTGTGTGTGCCAGTAGTGTATGTAGTGCGCGTGTGCATGTGTGTGGGTATGTGTGTGTGTGTGTTTGTAGTGTGTGTGGTGTGTGTGTGTGTGTGTGTGTTATGTGTGTTGCGTGGTGTGTGCGCGCGCGCGAGCGTCTCATGTGTTACATGTGTGTGTGTGTGTGTGTGTTGTGGTGTGTGTGTGTGTGTGTGTGTAGTGCGCGCGCGCGCGCGAGCGAGCAGATGTACATGTGTATGCCTGTGTGTGTTACAACATATTCTGATGTTATAGTGTTTTCCGGTAACAACGGGTGGTGAACGTATGTCAGCCGCAAGTGAGACTCATACGATACAGTTTACAAGTGTGGAATCATAGTACAGTTTACAACGTGAGACTCATACGAACAGTTTACGAGTACGAAATCCATGTCTTGGATTCGTTCTTTGAGGAACTGATGTGTCGGTGGGAACTCTTATACATCGCTCGTGAAGATCGTGCAAGGCTCTCACAGGTCGGGCTAAGGTCCACAGTCCTGCTCAAGTCTTGTGTCAGTCGATTGTCTTGTCCATCTGTGTATGTTACCGCAGTTTTAGGCCATGTAGTCACGAGAGTCCAGGTTGGCAGCTCCACGGATCGAGGAGGTCGTAACTGCTTGGTCTGGTCGTCGGTGTTGCTTCAGGTCTGACGGGGCGCGAGCGTTCCCTTGTTTACAGTTTGAGTCCACGGATACAGTTTGACCCAAATCGCTATTATATTCTCTTTTACATTCAAACTGCACCCGGCTTTTCTCATCAGATCAGCCGGTATCAAAAACATTAATTACCACAGGTCCATCATGATCATTCCATACCGGACGCTTGAGGCAGGCTTCATGTTCGTTTCTCTTTTTCTATGCAAGCACGATCCACATGACCCTACATTTTTTCCTGTCGTGCTGCGGACCTTGTCACTCCGAAACCCAAGAGCTCTTCAATGACGTAGAAACAAAGGAAGTCCCACAAAGTCTTTGCCACCAGTCTGCTATATGTGCTGAATTATGGCACTGAACTAATTGACTGACTCCCCAAATTCCAGGGATAAAACCACACTTTTCACATTTTATTTATTTATTTTTTATTTTATTTTTACAAAAGCCAGGGGCTTCTTCGCCGTTCAAACTTAGTTGTTACTAATCAAACCGTTCCTGTAACCCCGAACTCTGACTTTCGGAGTCCGCCATCATGTTACAGAGCAAACTACAGTCCCCCATGATGAATGGCCACTATGACCACTTTGACTCCCCACATACTTACGATATCAACTCTGTGAGGAAATCAGAATCAAGTTATACTCTGGAAACCACGCAGGGCAGGAAGGGCCTCAAATGTGCATCTTTTTTCAGTTCACACAAATGTAGGATGATTTAGGTATGGTTCCAGTCTGTGTCTGAGACCATTATTTAAGCTGTCTAGATACATTTTTAATGAATTAAACAGTCCTGTTAAATGTTTGTTTATCTTTTAGGTCCAATACTTGGGGGACATGGGGGCGGGGGGGGGGGGGGGGGTGAGGGGGGGGCTAGGCAATTTACAGAGTCTTGTGCCTGTTATGGGTAAAACATTAGTTATCTGCAGTTCGTGGGTTTTTTCAGAGGGAAAAAACACTTACCGTGGGTGGAATCTTTGATGCCAGATTTTCCGATATTAAACCAGACATGATATTTCGTCTGGCAAACATTGCAAGGATGAAAAAGTGTCAAATATGTGAAAACATGAAAATTATAGTTGTTTTCCTCACCACTGTATTTTCTTTTTCTTTTCTTTTTTTTTTCTTTTTTTTTTTTTTAAACAAGAACCTGTTGAACACTGTCACTGATTAGTGAAAGGGGTTGTTGTGGCTTCTTTGTTATTAACAGGAAGTGTCGCAGGTCAGTTTTTCTCTTCTGCTCTCTCTCACACACCACACACACACTACCACACACACACATCCACACACAACACTCCACGACCACCATCCAATCCATCCATCCTTTCTATAAACCTGTCTTTCTATCTATTATCTATCTATCTATCGATCTATCTATCTATCAATCTGCCATTGCAGATAGATAGTCAGATGGGTATGTGTGTGTGTGTGTGTGTGTGTGTGATGTGTGCGTGTGTGCGTGTGTTGCTGGTGTGTTGTGTGCGCGCGCGCGCCGCGTGCATTGGTGCGTGCGTGGATGCGTTGTCTGTAGATAGACAGATGTGTGTGTGGGTGTGGGTGTGTGTGTGGGTTGTGTGTGTTGTGTGTGTGTGGATGTGTGTGATGTGTGTGAAGCTTGTGCCGTTTCGACCGCGGATCACGAAAAGAAGCCGTGTCTGGAAAGGGAAACAATCGACTGATAGCTCACTCTCTGGGGGCGTGCCGCGCCGCTGTGCTTTGTTATTCCCTTGCACCATCGGCCGCAGGCTCAGGCGCTGTGGTTATGGTCGTGATCCACACCAGGCGACGTTTTGTGCGTTAGTTGTATGTATGGGTCCCCCTCACCGCCCGATTATTTTATGGAGTTATGGTTTGTTTTCATGGGCTGGTTTAGTCGGTTGAATGTGTGGTGAGTTGTTTGCCTTCCCCGTTTCCCCAATTCCAGCATGCATGTCCAAGAACCCCGTGTGTGTAAGTCACCCCAAACGGCAAGTCAGTGACCAACACTGTCGAGGGTCCATCTACGTCGTAAATACCTTTTCTTACAGCCGCGCTTCAATTCCGGTTTTGAATAGCACTTCTCCACTAGGGGGAAACACACTGGATTTGTAAGATCTACCACTCCGGTGGCCGGGGGAGCGTTTTGGTGGCATGGTGGCAAGGCCTGCGACATTGGATTAGTCCAGCGTCCTAGAGAAAACATTCGTAATGGTCACTTGTCACGGAGAGGAAGGCCGTCGTCTTCTTGGCAAGTCTGTTTGGTTAAGTACTTGGTCCAAGGAAAACGCGTTTGGATAACATTGTTCAGTGGGGAAAAAAGGGGAATGCTTGGTTGCTTTTGTATACACGCACGGGGGAAAAAAAAAAGCTCTTGACTAGTACTCTTCCAGAGAAGTCAGTGTTTCAGAAGCTCTGCTTTTGAATGGCCCTCTCCAAGGGAAGGCCATTCGATGATGGTACTGTCGCCTCTAAGCACTGGTACTGTTGCAAGGGAAGTTATCTGGACAGAGTACTGTTCCAAAGGGAAGGGCACTCTTGACCAGCACTGTTCTATGGGCAAGCCTCTCTGGTCAGGTTACTGGTCCAGGGAGACCCTAGAGAAACTATAAAAAATAGGCATTCTGGCTCACCGGCTTCCGCTGTTGCTCCGCCGGCTTACCCAGATTGCCTATGTTTATAGTTCTCTAATAGTATCCACTTTACAAACTACATAATGTGTAGGATTATCGGTTGTTACCATAATTAGAAAACTTTTTGAGACTTAAGTTTTTGCTTAATCCTTCGTTTTTCTTGATCGTTTTCAAATAACATCATTTTCACGCATACTTCATCAAAATGCGTCTCTATTTTCTTAATGAAATTAAACTACAGTCTTTAACTGTTCTCTAAAGTCTTTTAAACTGAGTTATATTTGTGACATAAAATCCACACACTTATCCAGCATTGTTCTTCCACTGAAAGCCAGTTTCGTCCGTAACGTCATTTTTAATAAATAGTGTCTGCGTTCCCCCAAACAGTCTCTGTACTACCAAGTGGGTTGACTGTCAGCTTTTTTGCAAGACCAAAGGACAACACAATAGAAACGGACGCCAGTAAGTCAGCAGGCGCCGTGCGTCCTGTTGACAATAACTGTTGTGCCTCCCTATCTAAAAAACACGCCTCGGCGCGGCCTATGCGTTTCCTTTTCTCACCGGGCTTCGCGGCGGCTTTGTCACAAATGTTCCTTGAACATTCTCGATTGGGAAGCCACCACTTCGCTGTTTTCAGTGTGCGTGTCGGTTTGTTGGTGTGTGGGGTTTTACGCTTAACAAAGCAAGAGGCCTTTGTTTTACGCAGAACACAGCATCACAGTCAGTTATGTTGACAATGTATACCTTCGTCCACATCCAGTCAGCTGCCTCACCGGCGTGGGTTTTTAGAGATGCTTGTATACTTTGGCGTCAACGCGATGGCTCTTGTGTTAATAGAAATTGTCAGATTGCGCAAGTTCCGGATATTTTTCATTGAATTCTGTCGTCTTTCCTAGTTTATTATTCAACCGAAGGGAGTGACTTCAAATGACCTACAACCATTTTTCCTACAATATTTTACTACACAACACAACACACGAAGCGCGCACCACAACAGCAATGTTTAATGTGTTGAGTCAGTCAGGGAAGGTCGGTTAACTATTCAACCAAATGATAGGTCTGTCCGCACTGCGGGCGTGCCGCTAACACGTTCTTTGCCTTATAGCGTGAGCCGCCCTCTTTCTCTGTTCTTCATCGCGCTTAATCTAGTAGTTGCAGGCCTGCCGACAACGAATCACTGCACAGCCGCCCACGCACCATCCTGTTCGTCACAAAGCAAGTGGCTGACATATCAAAATGGTGAAGTGGTTCCTACCAGTTCACTTTTTGCCCCATGTCCTTAATTAAGTCACACCAAGTCCTTTAATTAAGTCACCCCAAGTCCTTAATTAAGTCACCCAAGTCCTTAATTAAGTTTCTTATTATGTCACCCCAAAGTCCTCTAATTAAGTTACCCCAAGTCTTAATTAAGTCACCCCAAGTTCTTAATCACGTTACACCAAGTTCTTAATTCTAGTTCTTAATCAAGTTACTTATTTTTTAATCAAGTTACCTCAAGTTTCTTTAACTTAAGTTACTTTATGTTTGTACTTAAGTCATCCTCTATGTAAATACCAAGTTCTTATTCAAGTCAATTTCATATAATTTTTATTATGTTCTTGAAATATTTATTCCCATTTGAATTGGATCACAAAATGATCTTTTGTTGTTGGCGGTTCTGGCATGCTTTTTTGTTCGGCTTCTGTATTTAGTGGCTGAGATTTTTTGGGACTGCTGTGGTTTTTGCTGGCGTTGTTAAATATATTTTATAACAGTATAACTACCCCCAGCAGCAATGACGCCAAAATTGGGCAAACTGTTTAAATTCAATATTCCCATGTCGACTTTGGTGGTTGTTAGGTCTTGAATCAACTGGTGTATTTACAGCTGGCATGATAACAAACTGTTGGCGTGGCGGTGTTATGTTTTCTTTATGAGTTATATTCTGTGATTGAACATTATTTTTTTTGTTTGTTCACTTCTGCTAATTTTTTTCCTGCTGCAACCCACGCCCCAGGATGAGGAGGCTTTTTACTGGGCACTTTTCTAAACCCTTGATTTCAATGTTTGTGATGCTGCGGATTTTTGGTCGGTCATTTTGAAGTGAAAACAAAATCTATATGATTAAAAGTAATTATCCCATGATTAAATGGCGGTAAAATGTTCCAAATCTGTAATATAGATCACATCCTAGAGACTCTAAGACTTTGTTTTAAAACGGGATCCTGTGTTTAAATCATACATAAATATCTTGTTCAGATCAATGGGGGAGGCAAATCTACTAAACTAGTTTTGTGTACAAACTAAGAACCGTTTGCCCAACACTTTTTACCATTCTTGACCCCAAGTTGCGCTTCATACCTGTGGTGATACCACTTTACAATGTCTTGCGACGACATCTGTTGAATCTGTTCTATGCTGAATTCAGTTCCAAGGTTATGTTTTGTTTTTCCACACGCCGCCAAAGAATACAGCCTTTCCTTATTGGCGCTAATAGCTTGGCATCACCTTGATCATTTGTAATTTTTCCCTCCCCATATCAAGAGAGCTGTTGAAAATTTCTCGCAAAACAAAAGGGTTTTTAAAA
Source organism: Conus canariensis (assembly GCA_033310375.1). Classification (NCBI taxonomy): domain Eukaryota; kingdom Metazoa; phylum Mollusca; class Gastropoda; order Neogastropoda; family Conidae; genus Conus; species Conus canariensis. The sequence continues at coordinate 12,065 of JAMYXO010005549.1, forward strand.
TGCCCTCAGTTCACGTGAAAATAAATAAAAAATTAAAGGGTCTAAAACCTACAAGCAATCAAAAAAAAAAAAAAAAATGTTGTTAAGGAAGTCTTCATCAAACAAACTATTACCATTTGGTTTGTAAAATGGATACCTTTATTCGCCCGGGGGAAGCGGAAAAGGGGGCACCGCATCAGGGCAACGATCCCCTTTTTGGGGTGTTATCCATATGAATAAAAAAAATGGGGAAAATGAATCCCCCGTGTATTTTTTTACGAGAAATGACACAAAAAACGACCAGCCCCCCGAATTTTGGGTACACCTTTTAAATTTTAAGTAAAGCACCCCAACTCATCCCAGGCCCCAGAAATTTAAATCCAGGATCAAGACTATAATGTTTCTTTGGGCAGGTTTTTTTTTTGAAATTTTTTTCAAAAAAAATCCGCCAACAAACAATATCCGCCCCTTTTAAAATTTAGGAATCATAAATAGTCTCCCTTGTTTTAAAACTCTAACTTTCCTTGCCACGCTTTTTGGGGTTTAAGGGGAAAAAATCGAATCACTGATGGTTTTTTTTCCCCCTAAACTAGAAAAAAAAACGCACCTTTAGGGGGGAAAGGGGTTTTGGGTTATAAAAAACCTTTTCCCCCCAATTTTTTCATGTACTATAAGGAAAAAGAAAAAAAAAGGGGTTCCTTAAACGGCGTTTGGGTCAAAATTTTTTTCCGTTTTGGGGGCAGGCTTTAAAGGGGAACCCCGCCAAGGACTCTAATAAACCCATCAGGTGTTCATAGAGCCCAAAAAAAAGACGGGGTTTTTTTAAAAAGAAAAAACCCCATGTATTTTTTCTGATGACCCCCCGCAATGCATAAACACCCTAAAATCGTTTAAGTTACTGCTTGCAATATAAGATGAGAGTCGTAAAAACCTCGCAATTATGAAAGGGAAAATAGGAAGTCTCCCAAACCTAGGATCAAACTTTAGTTGAAGATTTCAATTACGAAAATTCTTGCATGCCCTTTTAAGAAAATGTTTTTGCTGCATGTGGTCCTCTGGGGATAATTCTGGCTTTGAGGTTTCACCATTTTGAATGGGCAACAATGAGGCAAATGAACCCAAATTTTGGTGGTTTTTTCATTATAACCCGTTTTTGGGTTTTAAAAATTTTTGGGGCTGGGCCCCCCAAAAAGGGAAACCCCCCAAAAAAACAAAACCCCCGAAACCCCCCCCCCAAACACCCCCCGGAAAACCAACCCCCCAAAGACCCCCGGGGGCCCCAAACCAGGGAAAAAAATACCCCCCAAAAAAGGGGGGGAACAAAGCCCCGGGGGGGGAAAAACCCCCCCCGCCCCAAACCCCCCAAAAAAACAAAAACACCCGGGGCCCCCCCCCCCCCCCAAACCCCCCCCCCTTTTTTTTTTTTTCCCCCTTTTTTTTTTTTTTTGGGGGCCCCCCGGAAAAACCCCCCAAAAGGGGGAAAACCCAAAAAAAAAAAAGGGAAAAAAAAAAAATTTTTAAAACCCTTTTTTTTTTTTTCCAAAAAAAACCCTTAAAAACCCAAAAAACCCCCCAAAAACCCCGGGGGGGTTTTTTTTTTTGTCGGAAAAAAAATTTTTTTGGATTTTGGGGGGGTTAAAAACCGGGGCCCTTAAAAAGGGCCCGGGGTTTTGGGCCTTAAATTTTTTGAAAATTTTATTTGGGGGTTTTTTGTTTGGGGGTTTTGGGGGGGGGGTTTTAAAAAAAATTTTTTCCCCCCCTTTCCCCCTTTTTTTTTTTTTTTTTCTTTCCCCCTTTTTTCCCCCCCCCCCTTTGGCCCCCCCCAAATTTTTTGGGGGTTTTTTTTTCCCCAAAAAATAAAAAGGGGGAAAAAAAAAAGGAAAAAAAAAAAAAATTTGGGGAAAAAAAATTTAAAAACAATTTTTTAAAATTTAAATTTTTTTTTTGGGGGGGAAAAAAAGGGGGGGGGGGGTTTTTTTTATTTTTTAAAAAAAAAATTTAAAAAAAACCCCGTGGAATTTTTTAAAAAAAAAAAAAGGGGTTTTTTTTAAAAAAAAATTTTTTTAAAAAAAATTTTTTTTAAAAAAAATTTAAAAAGGCCCCAAAAAAAAAATTTTTTTTTTTTTAAAAAAATTTGGGGGAAAAAAAAAAAAAATTTTTTTTTTTTTAAAAAGTTTAAAAAAGGGGTTAAAAAATTTTTTCCAAAAAAAAAACTAAAAAAGGGCCCCTTTTTAAAAAAAAAAATTGGGTTTTTTTTGGAAAGGGAAAAAAACCCGAAATTTTTTTTATTAAAAACTTTTTTTTGGAAAAATTTTTTTTTTTGGGGGGGGGAAAAAAAAAAAAAGGGGTTTTTTTAAAAATTTTAAATTTTTTGGGTTTTTTTTTTTAAAAAAGGGGGGAAAACCCCCCCCAAAAAAAAAACCCCCCAAAAACCCCCCCTTTTTTTTTTTTTTTTTTGGGGGGTTTTTTCCCCTTTTTTTTTTCCCCCCCAAAAAATAAAAAACCCCCCCTTTTTAAAAAAAAAAACCCCCCGGGAAAAAAAAACCCCAAAAAAATTTTTTTTCTCCAAAAAAAGGGTTTAAAAATTTTCCAAAAAAAAGGGGGGGTTGGGGGGGGAAAAAAATTTTTAAAACGGGGGGGGGGGGGGGGGGGGTTTTTTTGGGAGGGGGGGTTTTTTTGGGAAAAATTTTTTAAAAAATTTTTTAAAACCCCCCCTTTTTTTTTTTCCCCCTTTTTTTTTAAAAAAGGGGGGTTTTGGCCTCCAAAAAAAAATTTTCCCAAAACCCCTTTTTTTTCCCCCTTTTTTTTTTTTTGGGGGGGGTTTTGGGGGCGGGGTTTTTAAATGGGGTTTTTTAGGGGGGGGGGGGGGGGGGGGGGGGGGGGGGGTTTCCCCCCCCCCCCGGGGGTTGTGGGTTTTAAAAAATTTTAAAAAAATTTCCCCCCCCGGGGGGGCCCCCCAAAAAAATTTGGGGTTTGGCTTTCCCCCCCAAAAAAAGGTTTTTTGGGGGGGGGGGGGGGGGGGGCCCCCCCCCGGGGGGGGTTTTTTTTTGGGGGGGGGTTTTTTCCCGGGGGGGGGGGGGGGGGGGTTTTTTTCCCGAAACCCCCCCCTTTTTTTCCCCGGGGGGTTTTTTGGGGGGGGGGTTCTTTTCCCCCGGGGGGAAAATGGGGCCTTTAAAAAGGGGGGGGGAAAAAAAGGG
>JAMYXO010005550.1:0-15239 GCA_033310375.1 Conus canariensis
CTTCCCCTCTCCCAAACCCAGCGATCCGAAACAGAAACACCCCTTCCAAGAAAACGAAGTTTACTGGATGGTAGATCGGGAAAAAGGGAAACATCGGATTTCGCAACGCAGGCACAACTGTCAGCCTTGGGAGACACCACTCAACACATGCACAACGTTACAGAACAAGTGGCAAAAAAGCGGGTGAGCAAAAAGATTGATCAGTTTCGCCACCTCTAGGGGGGAGTAAATGTTCTGGCCTTTTTGAAAAAAAAAGGACGGGCTTCTCTGATAAAAATTGGTACACACGATCCCACTTTTATTTCAACAAATTTAAGGGGGTTCATTAGAAACACAAAAACATTCGCAGAATATAAAGGGCCTTGGGAGAACCCAGCATTCCCAACAAAAAAAACCGGGACGTCAACAACTGTCAAATTTTCAACAAAAATTGGATCCGTGCAAAAAGCCATTTTGAAAGAACTTTCCAAAAAGTTTTATGCTTCTGGTCACAACTGGACAACGATGTCCAGCTTTGCATGCTCTGGACTTTTCATGCTTCTCAAAAAACAACACATGCACACTAGGGTAAAATTAGTTTTTTAAAGCACCTCGGGGGAATACACCAAGCCCGATTGAACATTTGAATAAAAGATAAAAAGATTTGTGTGTTCCCCACACTGAAAAAAAATTTTTTGAGGACTGACCAAAGGAAAACTTTCACAAAATTTGAAAAGCCTTACGGGCCCCACATCACATGCAGTAGAAAAACAGTGGCGCGTTGGCTGCGTGCCCTTTTTTGGGGGCGGGAACTGACATGCTTTTTTCACACCTCACAAAACAGGGGGGCAGTGCACCTCAGCCAAACAAGGCGCACCTTTTTCAGTGACATAGGGGCGCCGAATCGCGCCAAACAACGCGCACCTTCAGTTTATCATAGGGGTACCGTGCACCCACCAAAAAACGCGCACCACAGTGTTACATAGGGCGCCATGCATCGCAGCCAAACACGCGCACCTGTCAGTGTTATCATAGGGGTACCAGTGCACCTGCAGCCAAACAACGCGCACCTATCAGTGTTATCATAGGGCTGCCCGTGCATCTGCAGCCAAACAACGCGCACCTGTCGTGTTATCATAGGGCTGCCAGTGCACCCGCAGCCAACAACGCGCACCTGTCAGTTTTAAATCATGCCAGTGCGTCTGCAGCCAAACAACGCCCCACCCTGCCGTTACTAAATGGCTATAACGGCCCTAACGGTTGTTCTTCTTTTTTGGACTATATCAGAAAGTACTCGGCCGATCTTTCGAAAATTTGTAGGGATGTATATTATGGGTCACGGATAAATGCTCAATGTTTTATTTTAAACCGTTATAGCCTTTACTAATGGCTATAACGGCCCATAACGGTTTTCTTCTTTATGGAATACTCAAAAGTACTTGGCCGATCTTCTGAACATTTGTAGGTTTTTTCTTATGGGTCAAGGATGATCCCCCAATGTTTTATTTTACCGTTAAAAATCCATCACTAAACGGCTATAATGGCCCATAACGGTTTTTGTTCTTTTTGGAAAATCTCAGAAAGTCCCTTGGCCGATCTTTCTGAAAATTTGTAGGTATGTTCATTATGGGTTCACAGATGATGGCCGATGTTTACCAGAATAGCCGTTACAAACGGCTATAACGGCCCAAAACGGTTTTTTTTTTTCCTCGTTATGGAGTATCCCCACGCGATTCAAGAAAACTGGGAGTACGTTTTATATGCTTTGCATCTTGTTTTGTTGTTGTTGCGGGGCATTTCTTGTCCAGTCCACAATACAACAGAACACTCTTCTTGAGACAGAGTAATAACTCATAATGATATACAATATATCTGCAAGGCACCCGACAGACGCAGCAGACCAAAAACAAGCAAACAAACAAACAACAACAACAACAAAAACAACAACGCACCCCCACACACACACACACACCCACACCACACACACCACACACACACACCACACACACACACACGTGGTGCGTGCGCCCACACACCCGTGATGAATAAACAAATAGTTTATGCGCTCACAATAATATAGCTAAGCACACACACACACACACACAGCACACAGATAATAAAATGGGATATCTTAGTACGCACCTATAAAAATAGCAAATGTAGTAAAATATAACACACACAAACGGTATTTCATGGTTACAAAATAGACATAAGAGATGGAAATTCAGACTTCTGCGGAGACAATGATAAACATGAAATACGAATACAAGGATGCACTCAGGTGACAAATTAATTAAATGAGGACATGGGGAGAGGAAACTGATTGGTGTTGCTGTGACAGGAACTGAGGGAGTCATTGTGGTTCAGCAACTGAACAGCAAATGGATGTAGCAGGCTGGGCGGGGTTGTGCTCACTGCAGTGGGATGTGTGTGATGGGGTGAGGGGTGGGGGTGGGGGTCGGAAGTGTAATGTGTTGGCAGAAGGGTTGTGTTGGGAAGTGTCCCAGAGTTGGTGGGATGTATGGGGTGCAAGAGGGTGGTAGTTGTGCGTGCTTGGAAATTGTAGCCAAGATGTGTTGTGAGGTTGCAGCTGAGATGGTTTTTGGAGGTGGGGTGTGCTGGCTGCTGGCAGTGTGTGGCTTGGACAATGGAAGTTGGTGATGTGCTTAATGTCGGGTGGAAGGTGCAGTTCATGTTCTGTACTCTTTACATTGCTGTTTGCCATTTCTGGTCCTGGGGAAGATCAGGACTACAAAGTGGGTGGGGGATTGTATAAGGGGTTGCTTTGTGGGCGCTGATGCCGACCAGTATATCACAGACACTGCGAGAGTTGGGATTTGGGGGAGTGTTCGCTGGGAAATCATTTTATAGTCAAACTGTTAGAGATTGACGGGGCGTCTTGTGTTGCAAGACAGCCCCTTCTTGGTCTTTTTTGTGGTTTGGGGTTGATGTAGTTGGAGGTTGGATCTTTTGGTTTATCAGAGGGACAGATGTTGAAGGCAAGGACTTTGCAGCCATGTGGAACTGGGATGTAGTCCCGTCTCGGTACATGGCTTTCTTTGGCGCCCCAGATCTGGCGAGGAAGGAAGGAGTGTTATCTATGTAACTGATCCCCTCTTGACGCAAAAAAAAGATTGGCCGAAGATTGGCCGTGGATCGTGAGGCCATGTCCTTAAAGGGGTGTTGGCCAAGGGGAGGAAGAATGGAGGAGGCCTGCAGTGAAGCATTGGGGAACGCTTGCCTGAGTTTTTGGATTAACTCAACCCAGTCTGCTACAGGCACTGGCCTTTTCTCACAGCTGTTGATCGCCACACGGAAAGTGATCTGTTGGATGTGGGGTGATGGGGGCCGTGATGACAGCCATTGACACTGGTGGTGGACGAGAGAGAGAGAGAGAGAGAGAGAGAAGAGAGAGAGAGAGAGAGAGAGAGAGAGAGAGAGAGAGATGTTGATGATGATGGAGATGATGATGATCTTCATTTCCAAGGGTAACAGATAAGCAAACACGTGCTTTTTTTATCACCCGGCCCTTGCCCCGCTAAGGGACTAACTCAGCATGAATAGCGACTTAAAACTTGCAAAACTTTCAACAAACATACATATCTTCACAAATACATAAAAATGTATTGAACAAGAAGTTATGAGAGAGAGAGAGAGAGAGAGAGGAGAGAGAGAGAGAGGAGAGAGAGAGAGAGAGAGAGAGAGAGAGAGAGAGAGAGGGAGCTGAGAGAGGTTTTGTTTTTGCATAATTATGTGCACGGATGAAGATTTACGGCGTCCACACTAGCTGTCGGCTACCCTCCAAACCTCAAAGGTCTGGGAAAGGGGAGGTGGGGGAGGGGATGGGAGGGCAGGGAGGCAGGGGAAAGGGGGGGATGGAGGAGGGGCGTGCTGCCGGTACTTCAAAGGCCACCACGTGTGACAGACATATGCATCACTGACACCGTGTCCTCCCGCGTGCGGGAGAACCCCCACACCAGGTAACTTGAAAGTCAACTTCAAAGAAACATTTCTATGGCACCGAGCGAAAGAAACAAACAAATTTCAATACAAACGTGACGCGTTTCGACCTCTTTGGTCTTCTTCGGAGAAGAAAACAACATTCAAGACAATAAAAATGAAGCACGAACAATCATTCAACTCCATTTTGTGCCCAGTTGAGGAGATTAGTGATTGCTCGTTTTTGTACTCCCAGTTCTTATAGAACAGGGAGTACTTTACACTGGGAACGAAGAAATGCTGTCTGTGTGTCAGTCTGTCCGTCCGTGGTCAAAATGTTTTCCACTCGTATCCAGACAAAATTACTGGGCCGATCTTTCTGAAAATTTGTAGGTATATTCATTTTGGTCACGGATGATGCCCACTGTTTTATTTTACCATTATAGCCGTTACTAACGGTTTTTTCTTTTTTATGGAATATCTCAGAAAGTACTTGACCGATCTTTCTGAAACTTTGTAGGTATGTTCATTATGGGTCATAGATGATGGCCGATGTTTACCAGAATAGCCGTTACTAACGGCTATAAACGGCCCAAAACGGTTTTTTCCTCTTTATGAAATATCTCACGCGTATTCAAGATAAAACTGGGAGTACGTTTATATGCTTTGCATCTTGTTCGTTTTTCATTGTCTTCAGCGTTGTTTGTTTTGCCTGAAGAAGATCAACGAGGTTAAAACGCGTCGTGTGCTTGTCTTGTAATTTGTTTCTGTCGTTCGGTGGCATGGTCATTTCTTTGACATGTTGTTCCAGTTTTCTGCCTGCAGTCACCTCACCCTGACACCAAAGTGAAAGTGTTGTCCTTATCCTCTCTCCCACTTCCTTCCCCCACTTCACCCCTCCCAGTCCTGCTTCCTCTTTCAGTTCCCTTCCGCTCTTCCTCCTCCTATCCACTCTCTATCCCCCCTCTCTTCCTCCTATCCACTCTCTATCCCCCCTCTCTTCCTCCTCCTATCCACTTTCTATCCCCCCTCTCTTCCTCCTCCTATCCACTTTCTATCCCCCCTCTCTTCCTCCTCCTATCCACTTTCTATCCCCCTCTCTTCCTCCTCCTATCCACTTTCTATCCCCCCTCTCTTCCTCCTCCTATCCACTTTCTATCCCCCCTCTCTTCCTCCTCCTATCCACTTTCTATCCCCCCTCTCTTCCTCCTCCTATCCACTTTCTATCCCCCCTCTCTTCCTCCTCCTATCCACTCTCTATCGCCCCTCTCTCCCTCCTCCTCCTATCCACTGTCTATCCCCCCCTCTTCCTCCTCCTATCCACTTTCTATCCCCCCTCTCTTCCTCCTATCCACTCTCTATCCCCCCTCTCTTCCTCCTCCTATCCATTTTATATCCGCCCTCTCTTCCTCGTATCCACTTTCTATCCCCCCTCTCTTCCTCCTCCTATCCACTTTCCTTCCTCCCTCTCTTCCTCCTCCTATCCCCTCTCTTCCTCGTCCTATCCACTTTCTATCACCCCTCTCTTCCTCCTCCTATCCACTTTCTATCCCCCTCTCTTCCTCCTCCTATCCCCTCTCTTCCTCGTCCTATCCACTTTCTATCCCCCCTCTCTTCCTCCTCCTGTCCACTTTCTATCCCCCCTCTCTTCCTCCTCCTGTCCACTTTCTATCCCCCCTCTCTTCCTCCTCCTGTCCACTTTCTATCCCCCCTCTCTTCCTCCTCCTATCCACTTTCCTTCCTCCCTCTCTTTCCTCCTCCTATCCCCTCTCTTCCTCGTCCTATCCACTTTCTATCCTCCCTCTCTTCCTCGTCCTATCCACTTTCTATCCCCCCTCTCTTCCTCCTCCTATCCACTTTCCTTCCTCCCTCTCTTCCTCCTCCTATCCCCTCTCTTCCTCGTCCTATCCACTTTCTATCCCCCCTCTCTTCCTCCTCCTATCCACTTTCCTTCCTCCCTCTCTTCCTCCTCCTATCCATTTTATATCCGCCCTCTCTTCCTCGCATCCACTTTCTATCCCCCCTCTCTTCCTCCTCCTATCCACTTTCCTTCCTCCCTCTCTTCCTCCTCCTATCCCCTCTCTTCCTCGTCCTATCCACTTTCTATCCCCCCCTCTTCCTCCTCCTATCCACTTTCCTTCCTCCCTCTCTTCCTTCTCCTATCCATTTATATCCGCCCTCTCTTCCTCGTATCCACTTTCTATCCCCCTCTCTTCCTCCTCCTATCCACTTCTATCCCCTCTCTTCCTCCTCCTATCCACTTTCTATCCCCCTCTCTTCCTCGTATCCACTTTCTATCCCCCCTCTCTTCCTCCTCCTATCCACTTTCTATCCCCCCTCTCTTCCTCCTCCTGTCCACTTTCTATCCCCCTCTCTTCCTCCCCTGTCCACTTTCTACCCCCCTCTCTTCCTCCTCCTGTCCACTTTCTACCCCCCTCTCTTCCTCCTCCTATCCACTTTCTATCCCCCCTCTCTTCCTCCTCCTGTCCACTTTCTATCCCCCTCTCTTCCTCCTCCTGTCCACTTTCTATCCCCCTCTCTTCCTCCTCCTGTCCACTTTCTATCCCCCCTCTCTTCCTCCTCCTGTCCACTTTCTATCCCCCCCTTCTCCTCCTATCCCTTTCATCCCCCTCTCTTCCTCCTCCTATCCACTTTCTATCCCCCCTCTCTTCCTCCTCCTGTCCACTTTCTATCCCCCTCTCTTCCTCCTCCTGTCCACTTTCTATCCCCCCTCTCTTCCTCCTCCTATCCACTTTCTATCCCCCCTCTCTTCCTCCTCCTGTCCACTTTCTATCCCCCTCTCTTCCTCCTCCTGTCCACTTTCTATCCCCCTCTCTTCCTCCTCCTGTCCACTTTCTATCCCCCCTCTCTTCTTCCCCCTGTCCACTTTCTATCCCCCTCTCTTCCCCTCCTGTCCACTTTCTATCCCCCTCTCTTCCCCCCCTGTCCACTTTCTATCCCCCCTCTCTTCCTCCTCCTGTCCACTTTCTATCCCCCTCTCTTCCTCCCCTGTCCACTTTCTATCCCCCCTCCTTCCTCCTCCTGTCCACTTTCTATCCCCCTCCTCCTCCCCCTGTCCACTTTCTATCCCCCCTCTCTTCCTCCTCCTGTCCACTTTCTATCCCCCCTCTCTTCCTCCTCCTGTCCACTTTCTATCCCCCCTCTCTTCCTCCTCCTGTCCACTTTCTATCCCCCCTCTCTTCCTCCCCCTGTCCACTTTCTATCCCCCTCTCTTCCTCCCCCTGTCCACTTTCTATCCCCCTCTCTTCCTCCCCTGTCACTTTCTATCCCCCCTCTCTTCCTCCTCCTGTCCACTTTCTATCCCCCTCTCTTCCTCCCCCTGTCCACTTTCTATCCCCCTTCTTCCTCCCCCTTGTCCACTTTCTATCCCCCCTCTCTTCCTCCCCCTGTCCACTTTCTATCCCCCTCTCTTCCTCCTCCTGTCCACTTTCTATCCTCCTCTCTTCCTCCTCCTGTCCACTTTCTATCCTCCTCTCTTCCTCCTCCTGTCCACTTTCTATCCCCCCTCTCTTCCTCCTCCTGTCCACTTTCTATCCCCCTCTCTTCCTCCTCCTGTCCACTTTCTATCTACCCTCCACGCCCCCCACCCCCTCTCTCTTTCTCCGCCCCCCCTTGTTTGCGTGATTATTAATTTTGTTCATCTCCATTGGTGTTCTTTTTACATGCTTGTCCTTGCCCTTACCAATTATTAGCTTTAACTTTTTGTCTTATGTCTGTCTGTCTGTCTGTCTGTCTGTGTGTCTGTCTATCTGTCTACCTACCTACCTACCTATCTGTCAATCTGACTGTCTACTACCTACCTACCTACCTACCTATCTATCTATCTATCTATCTATCTATCTATCTATCTATCTATCTATCTATCTCTACATATCTATCTATCTATTTATCTGTCTATCTATCTATCTGTCTATCTATCTATCCACCTATCTATCCATCTATCTATCTATCTATCTATCTAACTAACTACCTACCTACCTATCTATCTATCTACTTACCTATCTATCTATCTATCTATCTATCTATCTATCTATCTATCTATCTGTCTAACTATCTATCTATCTATCTATCTATCTCCATATCTCTCTCTCTCTACCTATCTTCTATTGCCCCCCCCCCCCCCCCCCCCCAACCCCCCCCCCCCCCCCCCAATTTTCAAAATTTTTCCATCTATCTACCCTATCTATCAAATTTATCTATCTATCTATCTATCTGTCTATGTACCTCGTTTTCCCCCCCCCCCCTTTTTTTGGGGGCGTGGGGAAAAAACACTTTCAGGTCATGTGTGTACTGTCAGACTTTTTTTTCATATTTACTCCTCTTATTTCCCCCCTGTCAAAATCCAATAATTTTAAATTTCCAACCCCCCCCCCACCCCCCCACCCCAACCCCCCCACACACACCTCCCCTTTTCCCTTTCCCTGCCTCCAGCCCCCAAATTTCTTTGACAAATTTCCTTTTGAAAAAACCCTAAAGGGTCCCGAATGGAAACAACGAAACCCTTTCCCCACCCCTTACACACACACACACCACACACACAACACAAAAAACACACACACACACCACACACACAAACAAAACCACCCCCGGGGCGTGCACGCACACAAACACAAGAAAAACACACACACACACACACAAAAAAACACACAAAAACACAAGAACACACACACCACACACACACACACACACACATACGCACACACACACATACACACACAGGCGCCGCGCGCCCCGCCCCGCAAACACACCCCCACACGCACAAAACGGCCCACGCAGGGCCCCAAAACGCCCCCCAACGCCGCTCACAAAAACACACACATTTCCACACACACACCCGAAACCGCACGCACGCATGCACACACACACACACACCCCAAAACACAGGGCACGCACGCACCACGGGGCACAAAAACACACAAACACACAAAACACACACACACACGCCGCCCCGCACACACACACACACCCACCACACACATCCCCGGGGCGCGCGCGCGCGCGCGGGGCGCGCGCGACCCGGGAAATCCCAAAGGGGGGTCCTTCAAGTTTTGGGACATAAAAAAGACAAACGTGGGGGTTTAAGGACGAGAGGAGGGGGGCAAAAACCCACGTAGACAGTCAGGGATTTTCCATAAATGAATGGCAGAAGGGCAGACCCTTCACCAAGGTCCCCACCTGGGAAGTCTTTAAACAGGGGACAGTCCCATTTTCCCAAGGCCGCAGGACGGTAGATTTTTGATGGAACGTCATTGTTCTAAGAAAAATCAGGCCCTTTTTCCACAAAAGATGTGATTTTAAAGGGAAAAGGAGAATACATGTTTTTTACCGGAAAAAAACCGTTTTGGAGAACAGTTTGTGAGCTGGGGTTGGGAAAACGCGACGGGATGAGTGAAAACACGAGAAGACGGTGGGTCGTTTATGAGTGATAACGGGCGAGAAGACTGGGGGGGTTCAGATGATGAGTGATGAACACGAAAAAAACCGGTGGGTCAGTTTAAAATGTGATGAACAGCAAAGAAGACGGGGGTTTGGGGTGAGGGATTGATGAACGGGAGAAAAAACCCGGGGGGTCAGATGATATTGATGAAAACGAGAAGATTTGGGGGGGCGGATGATGAGTGATGAACAGCGAAAAAGGGGACTGGTGGGTCGATGAACAGCGAAAAGATTTGGGGGGGTCAGATGATGAGGATAACATCAAAAGACTTTGGGCAAAAGATGAGGGGACGAACCCCCAGAAAAACTGGGGGGCAGTTTAATGAGTAAAGAACAAAGAGAAGACTGGTGGGTCAGATGAACAGCAAGAAGACTGGGGGTCAGATGATGATTTGATGAACAGAGAAAGAAAGGTGGGGCAAAATGAGAGTGATGAACAAAGAAAAACGGGTTTGGGTCAGATGATAAAGTGTGAACAGAGAGAAAAACTGGGTTGGGTCAGATGTTTGAGTGATGAACAGAGAGAAGACTGGGGGGTCAATGATAAAGTGAGGGAACAGAGAAAAAACTGGGGGTCAGATGATGAGTGATGAACAGAGAGAAGACTGGGGGGTTTTAGATGATGAGTGATGAAAAAGCGAGAAGACTGGGGGGTCAGATGAAAAACCAAAGAAGACTGGTGGGCCCCAATTAGAGAAAAACCATGGAAGGATCAATCACGGGGGCAGGAAAAAAAAGGTTTGATAGGAACAGCAGTTTTTTTTTTCCAGACCCTTTTAGATCCTTTTTGGAGAGTACAAAGTTGCGGGTTTACGTTTCGTAAAGAGGAGGCTGGCGCTGCATTTGGACTGGCTGGAGAGGTCGAAAGAAAGGGTTTTGGAACAGCCAGCCAGAAAGGGGGGCCAAAAAAAAATCCCAAACCCGGGGGGGCCAAAAAAACCAATTTTAGATATGATGCATGCCGAAATCATGCCTTTTGGGTTTCTCCTTGTCCGAGGGTTTATTGAACGGAACCCGATGAAACCGGGGATACAATAAACTCCCGCCAGACATTCTCTAAAGGGTAAATTGTTTTATTTGGAATTTTTTGGGACAAAAACAAAACCAAAGTCCCTTTACGGGTGAAAGACAAAAAAGGTACTTTCTTCACCTGTTAGCAGTTCAGCGAAAGAGCGAGGCTGCGGGATGCACACGGCAGTTGCTTAACGTGGCGTTTTTGCCCGGGGAGCTGTGCAATCATAAAATAGGATAGTACACCCATGGGAACGCTCCTGTGGAGGTTCCAGCGTGTCATATCCAGTTTACCTTTACGCAATGGCATCTACAAGGGAGAAATTATGTCCCCTTTACCTCTTAAATGAATGCCCTGTGCGTGCCTGCACCCTATGTGATTACAGGGCAGGCTTCCAAGGGTGGTGCAGGATTGCTCTCAGCTGGTTTGTTCGGCAGTTTAGGACAGTTCTTCTCTGGGTTTCCCTTTCCCCCACTTTCGGGTATTTTGTTTTCATCTGGTATCTTCGAGAGAATGACAAGTTCTACTCTGCAGGCGGAGGGGGAATCAAGGGGATTCTGACCTATCATCATTCCACTTCAACAGCGGTCTTACATTCACGATGAACAGCTGTTCCACAAACTCTTTTTTTGTTGTTGAACACTTCTTGTGATCCCTTTCGCTAGTGCGCACGGGCCGACACGTATGTGACCGAGCGTTTCTTGCTTTTGCATAAAAGAATTAGCACAGAACACTGCGATAATGATATGCGAGGCCTGTGGAGGTTTAAACATGAATGATGGTCATCATCATGGAAGGTAATCATCATGGAAGGCAAAATCAATACGGGCAAAGCTCTGTCATGCAACAGCTCACAAGACTGTAAACAAGAAGGGGGAAATAGCGGCCTTTAGTGAATTTGACTGTAAACAAGAAGGCGGAAATAGCGGCCTTTAGTGAAGTAGACTGTAAACAAGAAGGCGGAAATAGCGGCCTTTAGTGAAGTAGACTGTAAACAAGAAGGCGGAAACAGCGGCCTTTAGTGAAGAGACTGTAAACAAGAAGGCGGAAACAGCGGCCTTTAGTAAAGTAGACTGTAAAAAAGAAGGCGGAAACAGCGGCCTTAGTGAAGTAGACTGTAAACAAGAAGGCGGAAACAGCGGCCCTTTAGTGAAGTAGACTGTAAACAAGAAGGCGGAAACAGCGGCCTTTAGTGAAGTAGACTGTAAAAAAGAAGGCGAAAACAGCGGCCTTAGTGAAGTAGACTGTAAACAAGAAGGCGGAAATAGCGGCCTTTAGTGAAGTAGAAATAGTGAATCATACAAAAGGAAACGCTCTTCTGAAGGATGCTAGAAACCCGTGGATCACAGAAATATTGTTTGGTCCATCATGAAGCATATTAATTTAGCAGCAGATCCACAAAAAAGCTCTCGGACAAAACAGAAAATGGTCAGAGTACCGGAGTAAGTTGTAGCCATGTTCATTTGAGGCCCAGACACCTACCATCATTCATTCTTTCAGCTTGTCATACAGCCAGCATAAATGAGGACTGTATTCTCTCTCTCTGTCTCTCTCCTCTCTCTCTCTCTCTCTCTGAGTTTTATTTTTCCCGTGCCTAAAGAGAACCTGGTCCCTGAACTGGTGCTTTGACTAGGGCCCAGAAATGAGTCTTGCAACCCCTCCGATCATGCTTAGCCACGGTTTTATGTAAGCAGTGCTTTCACCATTGTTCCGTCTTTCCCACCCCTGAGTCGGTTCTTTTGTTCCCGCGCTAGGCAAGGCCATGAATAATGGACAGCTCTCACGACACAAACCCGCTGACATGAGTAGACAAGTGAGTTCTTACCCTCGGTCAAGACTTGTATATTGAAGCCCTTCTGTTTCCACTTCACACTACCATTCGCCGTGAGTCGTCTTGTGGGGTCTCGCACCTGGCCAAGGCTTGTGTAATTTTTTTTTTCTAGCCACTGTACCACTCCATACCTACTGGAAAAAAAGAGAGAAGCGCAAAGTTTTAAAACCCCCAGATGTGGAGGGGACGGGACAATTACCTTCGTCCTTTTAGTTCCATTGCACACATTGTTGCCATCCCATAATCTCTTTCCTGTTGGTCTGAGCATTTAGTGCCTGTGTGCTGCTCTGGGCTTGGCTGCCTGTTCACCACACTTCATAGCTGCTCTGGGGTGGCTGCCTGTTCACCACACTTCATAGCTGCTCTGGGGCTGGCTGCCTGTTCACCACACTTCATAGCTGCTCTGGGGCTGGCTGCCTGTTCACCACACTTCATAGCTGCTCTGGGCTTGGCTGCCCGTTCACCTCACTTCATTGATGCTTTGGGGTTGGCTGCCTGTTCACCACACTTCATAGCTGCTTTGGGCTTGGCTGCCTGTTCACCACACTTCATAGCTGCTCTGGGCTTGGCTGCCTGTTCACCACACTTCATAGCTGCTTTGGGCTTGGCGCCTGTTCACCACACTTTATAGCTGCTTTGGGGTTGGCTGCCTGTTTTACCACACTTCATAGCTGCTTTGGGGCTTGGCTGCCTGTTCCCCCACACTTCAATGCCGTGGTGTCAACTTATCCAGTTTGAACCAGCCGTCGTGGCGAAGTGGTTAGCGTCACGGACTCCCAGCTTGGAGTTCGTAGGTTCGATTCCATCAGAGCCATGTAGGATTGTTCTGTCCCAACCAAGAGTTGATTTTTGCTATGGGCTCAGTTGGGAAGACTGGGACCACACATTTGATTTTTCATCCACTTCATGGATGCGCCTCTTAGAGTGTTGCTCAAATCTTCGACCAACACTGCAGTGTCTGTATCTCTCGGGCCTAGTGACGCCGGAAATATTTTGAAATTAAGCATAGAATACAAGCGTGTCATGCAGTCTCAGACCGGAATGGAAATCGCAGCATCATCTTCTTCATCCTCAGTTTTCATCGATTAGCATTAAAAATATCAATCTGTGGCCCTTCATGCCCTGCTTCCATGCTGACCTCATTTTCCCAAATCCTCTCCTCGTCCATGGCCTTGGTTAGATTCCGTCGGGGTCCCGGTATCGGCAAATTATGGGGTGCGTTGAACGGACGTGGTGGTGCCCTCTGGAGGGAGAGCTCACTCACGCCGACCCCGTGTAACTAAGCAATTATTGTCATCAGTAGAGGGCTTAATAGGTGGTGTCCTGCGTAAAGTTGGTCAGAACAGGCGCCACTAAACACCCACCAAAGGGTTGGGCAGCAATGCAGTGTCTTCTCCGGTGGGTTTTCCTCTGGATGACTTTACATTGTTTGCTCCCTGTGGATTACTGGTGCCCAAAGGGGTGCGGCGGCCGGGCCGGCTGTGGCTGTGGACGGGTGTCGGAACGAGCGGCGTGGGTGCACTGCTACTGAGGTGGCACAGAAGATGGGACAGAAAAAAAAAACCAAGTTTCAAAGCAACACACACTGGTTTCCACTTGTAAGCAATGCCTGCGACAGGCAGTAGACCCCCCTTGCTGTACAGCGGACAAGGAGCTGGCAGATTACGTGGTAACTTGAAGGGCACTCAGCCAAGGGGAAAACTTTTTTCTCGCCTGGAAGAGGCTCGTGACCTGCGCGAGCAGACAGAGCTGTGACAGAGGAGAACGTGGGGTGACAGGCCAGACACTGTTTTCCCGTCCCCTCTGCCCCTTGCTTCAGCTCTCTGTTCGCGCCAGTGTGGCAGTTGGCAAAGAACGTTAATGATGTCAAAATCCCTGAGTGTGTTGAGGATGAAAGCGAAAAATACAGTGAACAGGATCACGTAGAGCCCATGGGGTTTGGTGTGTGGTGTTGTGTGTGTGTTGGTGTGTGGGTTTTTGGTGTGTGTGTGGTGAACGTACATGCCTGTGCCGACATGCTTTTTTTTGTGCGAGCCTGTTTATTTCAAAAGTGAGTGTAGGGGAGTGGTGAGTGTGTGTGTGTGTGTGTGTGTTGTGTGTTTTTGGGGTGGTGGGGTTTGGTGGTGTTTGTTGTGGGTGTGTGTGTTGTGGTGTGTGTGTTGCGCCCCCCCAAGCGTTTACTTGTGTTGTGTTGGTGTGTGTGTGTGTGTGGTGTTGAATGTTTGTAAGGGGTTGTGGTGGTGTGTGTGTGGTTGGTGGTGGCGCGCGCGGGGCCGCGCGTAGCTCGTCTGCACTTGAGGAAGCGTTCCTGCGACCAAATAATTTCAATGCTCACTGTCAACACAAAACCTGGGTACTAACCACCATGTTGAAGTTACCATCCGACGCAGGCGCTTTCTGGGGCTTACAATCAATAAAAGAAAAGAAACAACAAACGTACGCTCATTAAAAACAGCGTGACGCTCAATGCATATTTCCGTTGAACCCTCTCGCATTTTTTCCCCTTCCCAACAGAAGCCCTTTTCGGGAGGCGACCCCCCTCCCCCCCCCACCCCTTTACCCTCCCCTACCTTTTTTTAAATTTGGTTTTTTAAACACATCGGCTTTAAAGGGGCCAAGAATTGGGGTGGTTGGGCTTGAGCTGTGGAGCCGAGGGTATGAGTTCGTCCACCCACTGTAACGGGACCTGACTCACTTTAGGGAAAGCACAGCGGCGGAACGGACGGATGGTTCCCTTCCCCCATGCTTCACCTTCACTTTTGCTTCATTTTAACGGTGAAATATTCCATGCAGGTTGCTTTATTTCAACGGGAAAATTCCAACAGGTCTTTATTTCAACAGGTGAAATATTCCCTGCAGGTGCTTTTTTTAACAGGTGAAATATTCCATGCTGCTCATTTCAACAGGTGAAATATTCCATGCAGGGGCTTCACTTCAAATAAAATATTCCTGTAGGGTATATCCCTAAAAAGACCTATCCCGCCCTTTTGAACACATGGAACGATCCGACTCAAGGGCGAA
>JAMYXO010005551.1:0-15237 GCA_033310375.1 Conus canariensis
TGGTTTTTTAAAAAGTTTTTTGGTGGGGGGTTTTGTAAAAGGTTTTAAAATTTTTTTGGTTTTAAAGAAATTTTTGGGGGGCAATTTTTTTTTGGGGGGGGAAAGTAGTTTTTAAGCCTCCCCAACCCCCGCGGCAAATCCAATTTTTTGGGGTTTTAAAAAATTTTTTTATGTAATTCCTTTTTCCTAAACCCTTTTTCCCTTTTTTAAAATTTTTTTAAACTTTCCCAATTTTTTAACTTCAAATTTACCAAAGTCTTTCCATTATTTTTCCTTTCAAGGGGGAAAATTTTTTTTTTTTAAAAGGGCGAAAAGTTTTCTACTTCCAAATTTTTACCCAAACCTTTTTTGACCCCAAAACCCCAAACACACCAGTTTTTAAAACACACACCCCACACACACACCAAACACAACACACACACACACACAACCCCGCACACACACACCATAAATGACAGGGAGTTTTAAAATTTCAAAAGATTAACCCGGGCCAAGGCCAGAAAAATATTACATTCAAGAGTTTTGGCCCCCTTTAACCGAAAACCCCTTGTAACTTTCACTATGGTTAAAACCCTGAAGGGCAAATTATTAATTCCCCCGTTTTAAAGAATAGGAGAAAAAAAGGGGGGGGGGGGTGGGGGGAGACAACATTTATTTGTTTTAAAATTTTACTTTTTTTTATTTACTTATTTCAGTTGGGAGTGAAAATATCACAAAAAGAAAAATGAGAAACCTGTCAAACACATATGAAGAAAATGAAAAGGTAACAAAATACTACAGACCATTTGGCTACAACAAATATTCACGTTTTGCAGGGGATTCCCAAATTTAAGGACAGGAAAACAGCAAAAAAATTTTAAATAGTAAACATAAATTTACATCAAATTTTTCTTTTTCCAATCGGGGATGAAGGGGCCAAAAAAGGGATGAAATGATGTAACGATAGAACATGAAATAAACTTGACATGTGGGTTTTTTTAGTTAAACTTTGCCCGGGGGAGGTTTTTGACTGATACACCATGGGGGTGGTGGGGGAGGGGGTGAAGAGAGTGGGTTTTAGCTAACCATTACTTTTGAGAAAGAAACGATGAGTGGGGACCTAGGGTTTTTTTAGATGTTGGAAAATCTCTGGGAAAAGTGGGTGGGAAGAGGAAAATAAGCCTTTGATAGGCTTTGCTTTGCTACAAAAAAGGGGGGGATAGAATTGGGGGAAAAATTGTTTTTTCTTTTAAGGGGAAAGGGGAAAAGGGGCAACGCATCCCCCTCACCCCAAAAAATTTCGCAAAATCGAGTCACCTACATTTTTTTTTTTTTGGGTGAAAACGCAGGGGGCAAAAACCCGCCCCAAGGGGCAATGGGCAAAGGGGCCCCGGGCCCCGGGGGAAACCCCCTTTTTTGATCAGAGGGCCCCCTCTCCCGTGGGCCCGGGGGGGGGGGGGGGGGGGGGGGGGGGGGGGGAAAATATGATTGTTTTTTGGGGATTGCAAAATGACGCAACTCGGGTGGGGTTTAAAACATCATTCAAAAAGGTGGGGCTAAAACAAATGTTATGATGTACATTGCTTTTTTTTTCAACAGTAAAATTGGGCTTTTTTTTTCCCCTTTTACATTTTTATACATCTTTACATTTACAGTTTTTTTTATTAAATTTAAATTTAACAATGGGCCCGTCTGAATGGGTACTTTCTTTTTGTAGTACATAAATTTTCAAACTGTATACAAGGGAAAGCACTCCTTTTTTTTTTTCAATCCCGGGGAGGCCCGTTAAGGGGGTTTCTGACGTTAGGCCCATTTTCTACTTCCCAAAAACTTTTTTCTTTAAAACCCCTTTTTAATTTTTTGCCAAATTTTCCCACCCTTCCAGTTTTTTACCCCCCACAACACACACACACAACACACAACACACACACACACACAAAACACACACACACACACACACACACCATAAATGACAGCAAATGTTAAAAATTTCAAGAGAGTTAACCGCCCAAAAAGGGCCCGAAAAATATTACATTTTAAAAAGTTTTTTGGGCCCCTTAAAACCCCAAACTCTTGTTTAACGCACTATGGTTTAAAACCCTGAGACAAATTAAAATTAAATTTCCCGTTAAAGAATAGCAAGGGGGTGGGGGGGGGGTGGGGACAACAATTTATTTGTTTAATAGTTTTACTTTGGGTTTTTTACTTATTTTCAGTTGCGTGAAACATATCACATAAAAGAAACTGAGATCCGTCATCACATATGAAGAAAATAAATGGGGAACCCCATACTAACAACCATAGGGGGTTTTTCAGACAAAATATTCCGTTTTTCAGAGATTCAAATGATGGGAAAAAAACAAACAAAGAAATAAAAAAATAGTAAAACATAAATGACCCTCAATTATTCTATTTCAATCTGGATGGGAAAGGGCCAAAGGGCAAAGAAAATGAAAGAACTGATAAAACATGAAAAATTGGGCTTGACAAAGGTTTTTCAGTTAACTTGAGACCAGGTCAAAAACTGATAAAACCAGTGGTGGTGGTGGCTGGGTGTGAAGAGAGTGTGGTGTAGCTAAAACCCTTTTCCCTTGAGGAAAAAAAACTGATGATTGTGACCTAGTTAAATGAGATGGGGGGAAATCTCTGGGGAAAAGTGGGGGCAAAAAGGGGAAAATAAGCCTTAGATAAAGGGGGTACTAGCTACAAAGAAGGGGGATAGAATTGGAAACAATTTTTTGCTTTAGGGAAAGGGGGGTTTGGCGGAACGCAGGGCCCCCCTCACCAAAAAATTTCGCACCTTTTGAGTCACCTACATTTGAGGTGGGGCGCAGGGGGCCAAAAACCCCCCCCAATGCAAAAGGACCCGGGCCCGGGGGCCCGGGGAACCCCCTTTTTGATCAGGTCCCCCCCCGTGCCAGGTAAGTAATGGGTTGGTTTTGTGAAATTTCAAAATGACGCAACTCTGCTGTTCAAATCATCATTCAAAGGTGTGGTAAAACAAATGTTATGATGGGACAAATTTCTTTTTCTTTTCAACAGTAGAAAAGGGGTTTTTTTCCCTTTTTACATTTTTTTACATCTTTTTCATCCCCCAGTTTTTTTTTTTTTATTTTTCAAAAATGCGAACAATGCATGTCTGAATGGGTACTTTTTTGTTGTAGTACAAAAAATTTTCAAACTTTTATACAAGGGGAAAAAACTCCCTTTTTTTTTTTAAATCAGCAGGCAGTAGGGCATTTCTTCCCCGACGTTAGGCCTAATTTTTCCCACTTCCAGATATTTTCCCCTTTCCAAATTTAATTAAAAGCCAAAAATTTTTTAAAATTTGTTATTTTTCCCCACAACACACACACACACACACACCACACACACCACACCACACACACACACACACCACAAAACCAAAAAATGACAGGCGTGGTTTTTAAAAGGCAAGAGAAATCAAAACCCCAAGGCCAGAAAAAAAATTTTCATTCAAGAGTTTTGGGCCCCTTTGACCGAAACCCCTTGTAACTTTCCTATTTTTTTTAAAACCCCTGAGACAAAATTTTTTAATTCCCCCTTAAAGAATAGCAGAGGGGGGTGGGGTGGGGGAGACAACATTTATTTTTTTAAAAAGTTCACTTGCTTATTTACCCTTAAATTTTAGTTTTCAGTGAACATATCCCCAAAAAAGAAACTTGAGATCCTGTTTTATCACAAAATGAAAAAAAAAAAAATTTTAAATGGTAACACCCTAACAACAGACCAAATTTTGGCAAAAGACAAATATTCACGTTTGCAGAAAAATTTTAAATGATGGACAGAAAAAAGCAGAAGTAAAGTAGTAAACATTTTAAAAGACATCAATTATTCTAATTTCCCAAACTGAGATGAAGGACCAAAGGGCATGAAAAAAGATGTAAATGATAGAACATGAAATATCTTGACATGTGTTTTTTTTTATTAACTTTTTAGAAACCCGGGCAAAACTGATACACCCGTGTGGTTTGGTGGGCAGGGGGGGTGAAAGAGTGGGGGGTAGCTAACCCCTTTCTTTTAGAAAGAAAGACCGATGAAAATGGTGGGGCCTAGGTTACTGAGTGTTGGAAATCTCTGGGGGGAAAAATGGGGGCAAGAGGGGAAAATAAGCCTTGAGATAGGGGTAGCTACTACAAAGAAGGGGAGATAGGGAAATTGGGAAAAATTGTTTCTTTTGCAGGGGGGTTTGCGCGAACGCAAATTTTCCCCCCTACCAAAAAATTAAATCACTTTCGAGTCACCTTTTTAATTTTAGGTGGGTCGCAGGGGTCAAAAACCCCCCCCAAGTGCAATGGACAGGCCCCCGCCCCCGGGGGGAACCCCCTTTTTGATCAGGGGCTCTCCCGTGCCCGGTAAGTATTTATTTTATTTTGATTGCAAAATGACGCAACCCCTGCTGTTTTAAAAATCATCATTCAAAAGGTGTGCTAAAAAAAAATGTTTTTTTATTTTACAATTGCTTTTTTTTTTTTCAACATAGAAATGGCTTTTTTTCCTTCTACATTTTTTTTAAAATCTTTACAACACATTTTTTTTTATTATTCAAATGTAACAATGTCATGTCTGAATGATACCTTTCCCGTTGTAGTACATAAAAATTTTCAACTTATACAAGGGAAAACACCTTTTTTTTTTTTTTAACATCAAACAGTCAGTAAAAGCATTTCTCTGACGTTAGGGGCCTATTTTCTACTTCCCGATACTTTTTTCTTAAAGCACTTTTAAAATTTAAAGGGAAATTTCTACAAATTCCCCTTATTTAAAAAAAACACACACACACACACACACACAAAACACACACACACACACACAACAAAACCCACACACCATAAATGACAGGGATTTTAAAAAATTTCAAGAGAGTTAAAAACCCCCAAGGGGGCCCGAAAAATATTACATTCAAGAGTTTTTTTCCCTTAGACCGAAACCTCTTGTAACTGCACTATGGTTTAAACCCGGGACAAATTTTGATTCCAGTTAAAGAATAGCAGAGGGGGTGGGGTGGTGGGAGACAACATTTATTTGTTTTAAAAGTTCACTTGCCTTTTTTTACTTATTTCAGTTTTCAGTTAAAATATCACAAAAAAGAAACTGAGATCCTGTCATCAAAAATATAAAAAAAAGGAAATGGTAACAAAATACTTTCAGAAGAGTAGGGCTACAGACAAATATTCACGTTTTCAGAGATTCCAAAAGATGGGGCAGAAACAGCAGAAGTAATTTTGTAGGGAAACATAAATGGGCATCAAATTTAAACTATTTTTCCCAAACCCGAATGAAGGACCAAAAAGGGATTTGGGAAAATGATGGGTACTGATAGAACATGAAATATCTTGCCCTGTGTTTTTTTAGTTAACTTGAGACCAGGTCAGACTGATAAAAACCAGTGGTGGTGGTGGGTAGGGTGGGAAGAGAGTGGGGGTAAGGGTAACCATTTTCTTTGAAAAGAAAAACTGATGAGTGGTGACCTTTGGTTACTGAGAAGGGTTTGGGAAAACTCTGGGGGAAAAATTGGGGGCAAGGGAAAGTAAAACCTTAATAGGCCCTAGCTAGCTACCAAAAAAAGGGGGGAAATTTGAATTGGAAACTTTTTTCTTTAAACAAAGGGGATAGCCCCGGGAAAGCAGTCCCCCTCAACCCCAAAAAATTTTCGCAACCCCGAGTCCACCTACATTTTAGGGGAAACGCAGGGGTCCAAACCCCCCCCAATTGGGAATGGACAGGTACCCGCCCTGGGAGGGAACCCCCTTTTTGATCAGGTTCTCCCGTCCCCGGGAAGGTTTTGAAATTTTTTTGTGATTGCCCAAAAAAGGGGGCGCCAACTTCCTTTGGGGGTTGGTTTTCAAATCATCATTCAAAGGTGTGGGTAAAACAAATGGGTTTTATGTACATTGCCTTTTTTTTTTCAACATAGAAAAAGGGGTTTTTTTTCCCTTTTACCAAATTTTTAAAAAATCTTTACATTTACAGTTTGTTTTTTATTCAAATTTGAAAAAATGTCATTTTCTGAATTAAAACTTTCTTTTTTGTAGTACATAAATTTTCAAAATGGGATACAAGGGAAAAACACTCCTTTTTTTTTTTTTTTCATCAGCAGGCAGGGAGAGCATTTCTCTGACGTTTGGGCCTATTTTCTACTTCCAGAACTTTTCTCTTACCACTTTAATTAATGCCAAATTTTCCCCACATTCCAGTTATTTACACACAACACACACACACAACACACACACACACACCAACACACACCCACACACAAAAACACACACACACCACAACCCAAAAATGACAGCATGTAAAATTGCAAGAGAGTTTCCAAAACCCCCAAGGGCCCGAAAAATATTACATTCCCAAAAGTTTTGGCCCCTTAAAACCGAAACCTCTTGTAACCCGCACTATGGTAAAACCACTTTAGAACCAAAAATTATTAAATTCCATTAAAGAAATAGCAGAGGGGGGTGGGGGTGGTGGGAGACAACATTTTTTTTTTTTAATAGTTCACTTTGGCTTATTTTACTTATTTCAGTTGCCCGTGAACATATCACATAAAAGAAAAATGGGGATCCTGTCATCACATAAAAAGAAAATGGGAAAAGGGAACCCCAATTTCTACAGACCAGTAGGCTACAGACAAATATTCCCCGTTTGCAAAAGATTTTAAATGATGGACAGAAACAGCAAAGTATAGTAAATAAAAACAAAAATGACAACAATTAATTTTAATTTCCAAAACTGGGGATGAAGGGCCAAAAAGGGGGAAAGAAAAATGATTGATACTGATTTGAACATGAAATATCTTTTACAAGTGTTTTTTTAGTTAACTTGAGACCCCGGTCAGGGCTGATACAACCAGGGGTGGTGGTGGGGCAGGGTGTTTAAGAGAGTGGGTGGGAGCTAAACCCTTACTTTGAGAAAAAAAGACTGATGATGGTGACCTAAGGGGTTTTCTGAATTTTGGAAATCTCTGGGGAAAGTGGGGTGCAAGGGGGAAAGTAAGGGGCCCTTTAAAAGGCGTAGCTAGCTACAAAAAGGGGAGATAGAATTGGAAACATTGTTTTTCTTTAGCAAAGGGTACGCGTAACCCCAGTCCCCCTCACCAAAAAATTACGCCACTTTGAGCACCTACATTTTGAGGTGACGCAGGGGTCCCCCCCCGCCCCAAGGGGGAATGGAAGGGGGGGGGGGGCCCCGCCCCTGGGAGAACCCCCTTCTTGGGTCAAAGGGCTCCTCCCGTGGGCCCGGGGAAGGGAGATTGTTATGTGATTGCAAAAGACGAAACTTTTGCTGTTCAAATCATCATTCAAAGGTGTGCCAAAACAAATGTTTTAAGAATGTAATTGCTTTTTCTTTTTCAACATTTGAAAAAAGGGTTTTTTTCCCCCCTAAAAATTTTTTTACATCTTTTTCATCACAAATTTTTTTTAAAAAATTCAAAATGGAACAATGTCATGGGGCCCCGAATGATACTTTTTTTGTTGTAGTTTCTTAAATTTTCAAACGTAAAAACAAGGGAAAGCACTCCTTTTTTTTTTTACATCAGCAGGGAGTAGAGGGATTTCTTTTTGACTTTTGGCCTTTTTTTTCTACTTCCCGATACTTTTTCCCCCTTTCCACTTTAAAAAAAAAGCCAAATTTCTACATTTTCCCGTTATTTAAAAAGGGAAAACACACACACACACACACACACACACACACAACACACACACACACACACACACACACCATTTTAAAAGACAGGGAGTGTAAAATGGGGAAGAGAGTAACCGCCAAGGCCCGAAAAAAAATTACCCCTTCAAGAGTTTTGGCCCTTAGACCGAAACCTCTTGTAACTGCACTATGGTAAAACCCCCTGAGACAAATTATTAGATTCCAGTTAAAGAATAGCAGAGGGGGGTGGGGTGTGGTGGGAAAACAACATTTATTTTTTTTAATAGTTCACTTTTTCTATTTACTTATTTCAGTTGGCAGTGAACAAATCCCCATTAAAAAGAAAAATGAGATCCTGTCATCACATATGAAGAAAAAAGGAAATGGGAAAAACCATACAAAAGACCAAGGGAGGGTACAGACCCAAATTTTTCACGTTTGCAGAGATTCAAATTTATGGACAAAAAACAGCATAAGGTTTTAGGGATTAAAAAATAAATTACATTTAAATTTTTCAAATTTTTCCCAAACTTTAGATGAAGGGCCAAAGGGCTTAAAAAGATGAAAACTGGGTAGAAAAATGAAATATCTTTTCAAGTTTTTTTTTTCAGTTTAAAAGAGACCAAAAAGGGCAGGGAATGATACAAACCCGTGGTGGGGGTGGGGGCAAAGGGGTGAAAAAGAGTGGGGGTAGCTTAAACCCTTAAAATTTTAAAAAAGAAAAACTGATGATTTTGGGGACCTAGGGTTACTGAGATGGTTGGGAAAACTCTTGGGGGAAAAATGGGTTTCAGAGGAAAAATAAAGCCTTAGATAGCGTAAGGGTAGCTACAAAGAAGGGGGGGATAAATTGGAAACATTTTTGCTTTAGGGGAGGGGGTTTGCGGGGAACGCAGCCCCCTCACCAAAAAATTACGGGGCCTCGGGGTCACCCTTTCATTTTTAGGTGATCGCAGGGGGCCCAACCCCCCCCCAATGGCAATGGACAAAACCCCCGCCCTGTGGAGAACCCCCTTTTTTTGAAACAGGGTCCTCCGTGCCAGGTAAAATAAAAGATTGGTTTTGTGATTGCAAAATGAAAGCAACTTTTGCTGGGTTTAAATCATTTATTTAAAAAAGGGGTGCCCAAAACAAATGTTATGATGTACATTGGGTTTTTTTTTTTTCAAAAAGTAGAAAAAGGCTTTTTTTCCCTTTTTACATTTTTTTTACTTTTTTTACCCTCACAGTTTTTTATTTTTTCAAAAAGCGAACAATGTCATGTCTGAAAAGATACTTTCTTGTTGTAGTACATAAATTTTCAAACTGTATACAAGGGGGAAAGGGCACTTTTCCCTTTTTTTTTACAAACCCGAGGCAGTAGACATTTTCTTTTGACGTTAGGGGCCAATTTTTTTACTTCCAAAATACTTTTTTCTTACCCCTTTTTTAAATTTAAACCAAATTTTTTACATTTCCCGTTATTTTAAAAACCACACACACCCCCACACAAAACCCAACCACACACACAAAAACACACCAAAACACACACAAAAAACACACACACACCATAAATTTAAAACAGTGTTAAAAATTTCAAAAAGAGTTCCAAACCCCCCAAGGCCCGAAAAATATTACATTCAAAAGTTTTTGGGCCCTTAGACCCCCAAACCTCTTTTTAAACTGCAACTTTTTGGTAAACCAAATTTAGACAAAAATTTTTAGATTCCAGTTAAAGAAAAGGGAAGGGGGTGGGGGGGTGGGGGAAAACAACATTTAATTTTTTTAAATAGTTACTTGGGTTTTTTACTTAATTTAGTTGGGAAGTGGACATATCACAAAAAAGAAACTGAGAAACCTGTTTATCAAAATATGGGAAAAAAATGAAATGGGAACACATACTTTTCAGGGCCAGGGAGCTACAAAACAAATATTCCAAAGTTTGCAGAGATTCAAATATTTGGGCAGGGAAAAACAAAAAAAAAGAAATATAGTAGTTTAAAAATAAATTTACTCAATTTTTCCCATTTTCCAATCTGAGATTTAAGGGACCAAAGGGGATGAAATTTAAAGATACTGATAGAACATGAAAAAATCTTGACAAGTGGTTTTTTCAGGGTTTAAATTTAGACCAAAGGGCAACTGAAAAACACCCAAATGGTGGTTTGGGGGGCAGGGTGTTTAAGAGAGTGGGGGTAGCTAAAACCATTACTTTTTAGAAAGAAGACTGATGAGTGGTGAAACCTTTGGTTTTTCGAGATGTTGGAAATCTCTGGGGAAAAAATGGGTGGGGAAGGGGGGAAAGGGAAGCCTTAGATAGGCGTAGCTAGCACAAAGAAGGGGAGATGAATTTTTGGGAAAAATTGTTTGCTTTAAACAGGGATAGCGCGAACGCAGGGCCCCCCCACCAAAAAAATTACGCACTTTGAGTCACCAAAATTGAGGTGATCGCAGGGGGCAACCCCCCCAAGGGGCAATGGAAAAGGGCCCAGCCCTGGGAGAACCCCCTTCTTGATCAGGGTCCTTTTCCCGTGCCAGGTAAGTTTTGATTGTTTTTGTGTTTGCAAAATTTACGCAACTTGGGGTGTTCAAATCATTTATTCAAAAGGTGTGGGTTTAAAAAAAATGTTATGATGTACAATTTCTTTTTTTTTTCAACCCGGTTTGAAATGGGTTTTTTTTCCCCCTTTTACAAAAATTTTTACATCTTTTTCATCACAATTTTTTTTTATTATTCAAATGGAAAAAATGTCAATTTTCTGAAATAACTTTTCCCTTTTTGTATACATTTAAATTTTTTAAAAAATGTTTTACAAGAGGGAAAAACACTCTTTTTTTTTTTTTCAAACAAACAGGCAGTAGAGCAATTTCTCTGGGCTTTTGGGGCCCATTTTCCTACTTCCAGATACTTTTTTCTTACCTTTTTAATTTTAAAAGCCCAAATTTCTACATTCCAGTTAATTTAACACACACATCCCCCAACAAACACAAAACACACACACACACACACACAAAAACACACACACACACACACACACAAAACACACCAAAAAAAATTGAAAAAAAAGGCATGTGGGGAAAAATTGGGAAGAGATTAACCGCCAAAAGGGCCCAAAAAAAAATATTACAATTCAAGAGTTTTGGCCCTTAGACCGAAAAACCCCTTTTAACCGGGAAATATGGTAAACCACTTTAGACAAATTAATTTTGATTCCATTTAAAAGAATAGCCCGGGGGGGGGTGGGGGGTGGGAGGGCAACATTTATTTGTTTAATAGTTTCCCTTGCCCTTTTTTACTTAATTTTTAGTTGCAGTGAACATATCACAAAAAGAAAATTGGGGATCCTGTCAAACACATATGAAGAAAATGAATGGTAAAAAACATACTACAGGGCCCCCGGGAAGGCCCACAGACAAAAAAATTCACCCTTTGGGAGGGGATTCAAATGATGGACAGAAAAAAGGGGAGAAGAAAAGTAGTAAATAAATGAAAATCCCAAAAATTCTTTTTTCCCAAACTGGATGAAGGACCAAAAGGGGATGAAAATGATTTTAAAACTGATAGAAAAATGAAATATCTTTGGGCATGTGTTTTTTTTAGTTAACTTGAGAACCCAGGTCCCGACTGATACACCATTTGGGGGTGGTGGGGGAAGGGTGTGAAGAGAGTGGGGGTAAATTTAACCAAATTTCTTTTAAAAAAGGAAAGGGCTTTGAGTGGGGGACCTAGGTTACCCGGGGATTTTGGAAATCCTGGGAAAAGTGGGTGCAAAAAGGAAAGTTTTAAAGGCCTTTTTAAAAAGGGGTTTGCTAGCTACAAAAAAAAAGGGGGAAAGGGGGAAAAAAAATTGGGGGGGGGGGGGGGGGGGGGGGGGGGAAAAAATTGGTTTTTGCTTTTTGCCCGGGGGTACCGCGAAGCAGTCCCCCCTTTACCCAAAAATTACGCACCCCGAGTCACCTACATTTGAGGTGAACGCAGGGGTTTAACCCGCCCCAAGGGGGAAAAGGACAGGCCCCCGCCCTGGAGAACCCCCTTCTTGAAACAGGGTCTCTTCCCCCTGCCAGGTAAGAATGTTTTGTTATGGGGAAATTGGGGAAAAAAACGCAACTCTGCGTTCAAATCATCATTTTAAAAGGGGTGGGTAAAACAAATTGGTTTTGATGGGAAAATTTTCTTTTTTTTTTTCAACAGTAGAAAATGGCTTTTTTTCCCTTCCCAAAAATTTATACATCTTTACATCACAGTTTTTTTATTATTCAAATTTGAACAATGTCATGTTTTGGGAAAAGATACTTTTTTTGTTTTTTAGTAAGGGGGTAATTTTTCAAACTGTATACAAGGGAAAGCACCTTTTTTTTTTTTTTACATCAGCAAAGGGAGTAAGCATTTCTCTGACGTTAAGGGGCCCATTTTCTACTTTCCAGAACATTTTCTCTTTCCCCTTTAATTAAATGCCAAAATTTTTACATTCCCCCCGTTATTTACACACACCCCACACACACACACACACACACACACACAAAACACACAAACCCCACACACACACACACACACACACCCTAAATGAACAGCAGTGTTTAAAAATTTCAAAAGAGTTAACCGCCAAAAGGGCCGAAAAAATTTTTACATTTTAAGGGGTTTTTGGCCCTTTAAAACCGAAACCTCTTTTTAACTGGCACTATGGTTTAAACCACTGAGACAAATTATTTAAAATTTTCCCGTTAAAGAATTTGGGGAGGGGGGGGGTGGGGGGTGGGAGACAACATTTATTTTTGTTTAATAGTTAAATTGGGTTTTTTACTTATTTCAGGTTTTTCGTGAACAAATCACAAAAAGAAAAAATGAGATCCGTCAACACATAAAGAAGAAAATGAAGGGTGGTAAACAATTTCAAAAGGACCAAGGGAGGGTTTCCCGACAAATATTCACGTTTTTTCAGATTCAAATGATGGGCCCGAAAACCAGCAGAAGTATAGTAGTAAACATAAAACATCAAATTTTTTTATTTCCAATTTTGAGATGGGAAAGGGCCAAAGGGCATGAAAATGATGATACTGATAGAACATGAAATAAACTTGGGCAAAAGTGTTTTTTCAGTTAACTTGAGACCAAAGGGGCAACCTTTATAACACCAGTGGTGGTGGTGGGCAGGGGGGTGAAGAGAGTGGGTGTAGGGGTAACCCAAATTTCTTTGAGAAAGAAGACTGATGATTTTGGGGACCAAGGGTTTCTGGGGGATGTTGGAAATCCCTGGGGAAAAGTGGGGCAAGAGGAAAAATTAAGGGGGCCCCAGATAAAGGGGTTTGCTAAACTACAAAAAGGGGGGATAGGGAAATTGGGAAAAAAATTGTTTTGGGTTTAGGCAGGGGATAGGGGCGAACGCAGTCCCCCCCTCAAAACCCAAAAATTACGCACTCGAGTCCCCCTACATTTTTAGGTGATCGCAGGGGGCAACCCGCCCCAAGTGCAAATTGGACAGGCCTCGCCCTGGGAGAACCACCCCTTTTTGAAGGGGGGCCCCTCCCGTTTCCAGGTTTGTATGATTGTTTTTTGGGGATTGCAAAAATGGGCGCAACTTTTTGCTGTTCCCAAATTTATCATTCAAAGGTGTGGGTAAAACAAATTTTTTGATGTAAAATTGCTTTTTCTTTTCAACCCTAGAAAAAAGGGTTTTTTTCCCCCTACATTTTTAAAACATCTTTTCATCACAGTTTGTTTATTATTTTAAATGTGAACAATGTCATGGGCTGAATGATACTTTTTTTGTTGTAAATACATAAATTTTCAAACGTAATACAAAGGGGAAAGCACCCTTTTTTTTTTTTTTACACATAAATTTTTTTAACCTATTTTTACTTCAAACCCCACCCTTTTTTAACCAAAAATTTCCCTTATTAAACCCACAACCCCAAAAACAACCCCCCCCAAAAAAAACAAAACCCCAACACACAAAACCCCACCACAAAAACCCCCACACAACCACATAAAAAACACTTAAAAATTCAAAATTTTTCCGCCAACCAAAAAATTTTTTTTCTCAAAATTTTCCCCCCAACCAAAAATCTTTTCTCCCCAAAATTTTAAAACCCTAACTTTTTTTTTAAATTCTTTAAAAAAAATTTTAACAACTTTTTTTTTTAAACCTTCTTATTTACATTTCCTTCATACCCCAAAAAAACAACCTTTTACTTAAAAAAAAAATTTAACCCCCACACCCCCTCTACAACAAAATTTCCCAAATTCAAAAATTCCACAAAAAAAAATTAAAAAAAAAAAAAAAAAAAATTTTTTTCCCCAAAAAACCAAAATTTTTAAAAAAAATACCCTTTTAAAAAAATACCCCACATTTTTTCTTAAAAACAAACTATACCCATTTTTTCTTTAAAATTTCTTAACCATTTTTAAAAAATATTTTCCAAATAATAACCTTTAAAAAAAAAAAAAAAATAAATTAAACATTTTTTTTTAAAAACCCCAAAATTTTCCCCCTAACCAAAAAATTACCCCCAAACCCCTCACTACATTTTATATTCCCACAACCCCCCCTTTCAAACACCCCTCCCCCCCCCAAAAACCCCCCTTTTTTCCCCCCCCCCTCCAAAAATATATTTTATTTTCAAAACCAAAACCCCTTTCAAAAATTTATTAAATTTAAAAAAAATATTTTTTTTCTTTTAACCCAAAAACTTTTTTTTCCCCCCCCCAATTTTAAAAAAAAAACTACATTTTTTAAAAACAAAAAAAAACCCCCCAAAAAAAAATTTCTTTTATACATAAAACAAACTTTTAAAAAACCCCTTTTTTTTTTTACAAAAAAAAAACATTCTCACTTCCATTTTTTATTCCAAATTTTCCCCACCAAAAAATCCAAACACTCAAAACCCCCCCCCCCCCCCCCCCCCCCCCCCCACCACCCACCCCCCCCCCCCCCCACAACCCCCCCTTTAAAAACCCCAAAAAAACAAAATTAAAAACCCCAACCCCAAAAAAATTCTTAAATTTTTTTTTCCAAACCCTTTTTTCCACCATTTAAAAAAAAACAACAAAAACCTTAAAAATACAATTTTCAACTTTATTTTTTAAATTTTTTATTTCCTTTTTTTCTTTTTCTTTAAACAATAAAAAAAACAAAATTTTTCATTTAAAAAAAAAAAAAACAACAACCCAACAAAAAAAAATTTTTTTTCCCAATTAAATTAAAACCCCAAAAATTTTTAAAAAAAAAAAAAATAATTTTTTTCCCCTTTTAAAAAAAAATTTAAAATTTTAAAATTTTATCTTTCAAATTTTTTCATTCTTAAAAAACTATCACCCTTTTCAATTTTAATTTTTCTCCAACCTTTAAAAAAACTATTTACCTATTTTTTTTTAATTCAAAATTAAAAAAAACCTTAAAAAAAACTAAACCCCCCAAAAAAAAAAAAAACACTTTAAAAAAAACCCAACCAAAACCCCCCCCCCCAAAAAATTAAACCCCACCCTACATTTAAAAAAAAACCCCCCCAATCAAACCCCCCTCCCCAAACCCCCTTTTCAAACCCCCTTTCAAAAAACCCCCCCCCCCCCCCCCCCCCCCTTCAAACAAACTTCAAAATTCTTTTTAAACTTCT
>JAMYXO010005552.1:5000-7500 GCA_033310375.1 Conus canariensis
AATACAGTGTGTGCCCATTCCTCTCTGTCTGTTTCTAGGGAAATACAGTGTGTGCCCATTCCTCTCTGTCTGTTTCTAGGGAAATACAGTGTGTGCCCATTCCTCTCTGTTTCTAGGGAAATACAGTGTGTGTCCATTCCTCTCTGTCTGTTTCTAGGGAAATACAGTGTGTGCCCTTTCCTCTCTGTTTCTAGGGAAATACAGTGTGTGCCCATTCCTCTCTGTTTCTAGGGAAATACAGTGTGTGCCCATTCCTCTCTGTCTGTTTCTAGGGAAATACAGTGTGTGCCCATTCCTCTCTGTTTCTAGGGAAATACAGTGTGTGCCCATTCCTCTCTGTCTGTTTCTGATCCCCCACCTCACCCTTTTTTTTTATCTGTGTTTTTATCTGTGTTTATCTGTCTCACTTATATGTCTGCGCCTCCCGCTTCCCACCGTCCTCCCTCCCTCCCTTCCCCATTCCCATTCCTACCTCCACCCTCCTCCTCCACCTCAGCCTCCTCCTGCTCGTCCTCCTCTCTGTCTCTGTCTGTCTGTCTGTCTGTGTCTCTCTCTCTGTCCCTGTCTCTGTCTGTCTGTCGCTCTCTCTCTCTCTGTCTGTCTGTCTGTCTGTCTGTCTGTCTGTCTTTGTGTGTACGAACGAACGAACAGTTTTAGTCAGTATAGGCCATGGCTTCTTCTGATGGGGATACAATATAACAATAACAATAATGATGTTTCACACAACAAAGTATAGCATATTATAGTTGACAACAAGAAACTGACAGATAAGCATACAAAATGTACACAATAAATACTGGAGCTGGCTTCCTTTAACTGACTATAGTTGTGCGCCTTTTAAAGGCCTTATATAAGTAAATGCATATACTCTTCAGTACTTCTTCCTTTTGATTTGCCATGAGCAAAGCAGCTCGGAACAAACAGGGGTTTTCAAAGAATTTCCCAGGAATGTATTCATACCTTAAAACTTGTAGGACAGGGCAACAAAGCAGAAAATGCAATTCGTCTTCATTTGCGCTTTTGCATAAAGGACATAGCATATCGATGTTTTCAGTATTCACATATCAGTACTGATGGGCTTTGATGTCTGTAATTCCTAATCTAAATCTTGTCAGGTAATTTCTAATTTGCCTGTCAATGTTAAGTGAGTGATATTTGTCACGACTACCTGATGTCTTAAAAGTTCAGTAAAACGAATGTCGCTCACTGTTCTGGACATTTTCATGCCAGTTTTGCCATCGGTTATCAGTTGAGTCTTTGCCGAAGTTGTTTCAAAAAAGCATTTGCATTTGCAACCCCTTGATACATCCAGACACACTTATATCCATTACAAACCAGAAAATCCCGAACACCTGAAACTCACGACTTTTTACCACGCGATTCCAATCCCAGCAGCATATTATATGCTTTAAGTGGTAATCTATTGTCATCCGTTTGTGCTACCCTCAGCCAGTATCTAATACACCGTACAGATGAATTGATGTAGATAGGATAGCGGCGTGTTTTCCCATGAACACTTTCATTCGGTGTTTTCATGTGAACCCCCAGACATTTCTTAAGAGCAAATGGATGAACTTTTTTTCCCACATGGATAGCAGATGTATCTATCTAAGCTCCAAATCTCAGCACCAGATTGAGCAACTGGTTGAACCTGGGCATCGAAGAGTTTTAGAAACACTGCCAAGGAATTATTGTTTAATATGTTTAATTTTTTTTTCAAATACACAATAAGACATTTTTCGCTCTGCTTGCTAGGTCCTGACAAGCAGCTGTAAAGCTTAGGCGTGTAGAGAAATAGATGCCAAGGTATTTATAACTGTACAGTTTTCGTTCGTTCTCTCTCTCTCTCTCTCTCTCTCTCTCTCTCTCTCTCTCTCTCTCTCTCTCTCTGTGTCTCTGTCTCTCTCTCTCTCTCTCTCTCTCTCTCTCTGTGTGTCTCTGTCTCTGTCTCTGTTTCTCTCTCTCTCTCTCTCTCTCTCTCTCTCTCTCTCTCTCTCTCTCTCTGTGTGTGTGTGTGTGTGTGTGTGTGTGTGTGTGTGTGTGTGTTTTCGGTCCCTGCTCTTTTGCAATATGTGTATCTGCCTGTCGCCTATCTTGATAATCATCTGATGAACTCGTTGATGCAGTTATAGATTTTGTAACGGTCATTTCTAAGGAACCGATACCCGTTGTCATTAGTGTAACAGTCATTAGCACCATCAGTTCTTTGCTTTTCAGCCGAGAGCGGAAACTGTGGTTCGACAAACGTACCTGCATTCCACGAACGTGACACCAAGGAAACCAACAAGAGAACAAGGACAGCAGTGTTTGTTTGTTTTTTTTACTCTCTTCCTAGGAAGGAGAAACAAACCACAAACAAATAAACAAGAACCAGCGAACGAACAAACTGTCCGACCCATGAGTGAGAACCTTCTCCTGTCCGTCTGCTGTGGCGGCTGGATCACTGACTGACGGAGGAAACATTCCAGCACTGAACCACTGCCCCCCAAGCAGCCCTCGT
>JAMYXO010005554.1:0-15235 GCA_033310375.1 Conus canariensis
TGCCCTCCACCAATGAAACAACAACAACAACAACAACAAAGGGGGCGGGTGGGGGGGGGGGGGGGCAGAGTACCTTTTGGCTCCCCAAATTGAGCTCAAAATGCAAGACTATTGAAGCTGCACACACACCCTCCCCCCCCCCCCACAAGCCCTCTCCTCCCTCTCCTATTTCATACAGGAATTTGGCACACCCCCCCCCCCCCCCCCCCCACACAGCCCTCTCTCTCTCTCCCTCTCCCTATTTTCATACAGGAATTTGGAAAAGAATACCCTTTCTGAGAATTCGTGAAATGAGAGATCTCCCCACCCCCATCCCCCGCCCGCTTTTAAAAGAATTTTGCCCCCCCCCCCCCTCGCCACCCCCTATTTAAAGTGAAGAATTCCCATCCATCCCTCCCACCCATCCCTGACGCCATCCCCACCCCCACCCCCTCAACTCCTTTTGTCAGTTCAGGCTGGCCCGCCCAATGCGAAATGTTTTCCGTCGCCACTGACTTGAATGTGTTCTTGCTGCTCCCTGATTCCATAGAAATTTTAGGGGCGTCACGTCCACGATGTACACTTTCAACTTCCAGTTTGCCCCCTACCCCCCATCCCCACCCCCTGCTCCTGCTCCCGCCCCTACGCCCCCTTCTTTATGCATAATGATGTGACCCACCTATGTTCAACATCAGTTTATTTCAACATGTCTTTACCTTGCCCCTGGTCCCTCCACTCTTCATTTTGTCCCTCACCTCTGATTTTCTGTTTAAAGAAAAAGGTGAATTAATGATAAAACAACATGTTGATGGATTGCTTAAGACATGAGAAATGAGAACTAAGCATGTCACGTTTCAACCACTGAAGAAAGTAAGTTGAATGTCATCGTAGTTGACCAAAGACCACCCTTCTCTCTCTTACTCCTTCCCCCTTCTCCGTCTGTCTGTCTTCTGTGTGCCTGCCTGTTTGTCTGTCTGTCTGTCTGTATGTATGTCTCTGTCTAGCCTGCTGCTGTCTGTCTGTCTGTCTGTCTGCCTGCCTGTTGTTGTCTGTCTGTTGTCTGTCTGTCTGTATGTATGTCTCTGTCTCTGTTCTGTCTCTGTCTCTTCTCTCTCTCTCTCTCTCTCTCTCTCTCTCTCTCTCTCTCCTCTCTCTCTCTCTCTCTCTCGCACGTTTCTGTCCCTCGCGTCACTGCCGTCACTAGAGAAACGTTGTAAATGGAAAGAAACGATACCATTTTGAAAGATTTTTTTTTTCATCAGAATCAGCGTCGTTGTTATCCAGTTTTAACAGGTCTTTTCTGGTGCAGTATACATAATGCAGAAAATGAACTGCCGTCCCGGCAAAGAAAATGTTGTTTTTTTTCATACTCCCCTCCGTACAAGAGCCTTTTTTCACTTCAGTCAATCGACAGCTTCAAGTCGTCTCTGGCAAAAGCCAGAAGCCGATAATATCATCCACTGCGCACCCCCACCGTCGCGCCTATGCCAGTAAATGGATGTTTTAGTGACGTATATATCCAGATCCAGATCCAGATTCAAAATGTACTAAAACTGATATTTGAAATCTGAACTGTTATGTCGTGTTCCAGTATTTCCATTATTTCTAAAGCTGAAAAGATCGGATGAATGACGGAAAGCAGTGTTTGGAATAAAAAGGGAGTAGGCCTAGTGAAATCAAAGTTCCCGCCTTTTTTCGTGTGCAGGACGTGTTTTTAAATGATTTATTTTTGATATACCTACACACACGGTCATTTACAAGTTGAAACCGATATGTTGAGAAGAGCCGGCATCCTCAGCACGACCTGTTTTAATCCTCCCTAAGACTGATTGCCGTGAGAAGATTCCATTCCATGCCCCTCTCCGGTAGAAAACAAAACAAAACAAAAAAACTTGATGTTTAGTTAAAATGAGCCGATTAGTTCGTAAAGGCGGCTGATTGCTATTGGACGTTTAAAGTGTAAATTGATGACCCATATTGTTTTTTAAAGCTCTAATCTCAGAGTGCAATCAGCGATTGTTCAATGCCGATCCAGTTCCAGTATGGAATCATGTTAATCTTTAAACCGGAGAACGGTGCTCGTGCACCCAGTGCTCTGAATCCCCCCCCCCCCCCCCCCCCCCCCCCCCCCCCCCCCCCCCCCTTCTCCACACACAAATAGGCTCCATATTTCCCTTTCATCAGTTCTGCAACCATTGCATTGCGTTAATGATTAGAATCGAGCATTTCTGACCATCTTCAATCGTGTCTGCCACTAGACTGACCTTGATCTATAACGGAAATATTAATGATAATCATAACGATAGAAATAGTAGTGGGCCTATTTATAATGATAATAATAGTCGGTGGAAAGGAATATAAATGATCAGTGAGTAAAAAGCTGAAAGGACTATTGGAAGGGAGGGGGGGGGGGGGGGGGGGGGGACAAGGGAACCACATAGGCCTACCTACACCCACATACTTCTGTCTTTTTCTTTTTTTAAATACATGTGAGCACTACAACTACTACTACTGCTGCTGCTACGAACTACTACTACTACTGCTACTTCTACTACTATTACTTCTCTACTACTACTACTACTTCTACTACTACTACTTACTTCTACTTTACTACTACTACTACTCCTACTGCTGCTGCTGCTGGTGATAGGATTGGTGATAATAGGACAATAGTAATTATAAACATAATGGTAATATTAATGATGGTAATTATGGACATTAGTAATGATGATGATGATGATGATGATGATGATGATGCCCTGATAGTAATGATAATAATAATATGAGGATCATAAGAATGATAGGAATAATGGTGAAATTAATGGTAATAATCGGTGGAAAGGAATAAAAATGATTAATGAGTGAAAGGCTAGTAGCCTACTATTGGAACAGGGAGGAGGTTATGATTGTAATGATAATGATGATAATAGTGATGGTAGTACATTATAATGATAATCTAGTGATGTTTTTCAATAATAGTAGTAACTGGAAAGGAATAGAAATAATCAATGAGTGAAAGGCTAACATTACTATTTGAACAGGGGTGAAAAAAAGAGGGGGGGGGGGGGGGCACACATATGCACACACACATACACACATGCGCACACACACACACACACACACACACACAACGCCGCGCGCGCGCGCGCGCGCGCGCACACACACACACACACACACACACACACACACACACACATGCACGCACGCACGTCGCGCTTCTTGTGTTGGGTGGTGGTGGTGGTGGTGGTGGTTGAAGAGACCCGTATTCAGGGGGCAATGAAACACCAAGCTGCTGGGAAATAAAGATATGCATACACAAAAATGAAACCCTCTCCTCCCTCTTTTACTTTTCCATGATCACGATAATCTTAATGAAAAAATAAAGTAACAGTATTCTACAATATGCACATAAAAGACTAAAGATGAAGATGTACATGAAAAAATAAAGTTAGGTTGCTGGCTTTTAAAACTGCGGTGACAACAAACTGATACGCCGCCCTGTCTTATACCAGCATTACGTTTCAAACATGGGCGAAGGTTAAGGAGGGTGGGGAATGTGGTAGTATAGACTATAGAGGAGAAAGGATAATGGTGTGGGGTTTAGGAAATACAATTATTGGTCATGTATTTAAATGTACCAATATTTGCACTGCTGGTCCGGAAAGTGGTCGCCCTGTCTGGGCCCTGTACTCGTACTACTTTAGCATAAAATAATGAAAATGAGAGCTACTTCCTTGTGACCTTGACTGTGACACGACGGCACTGACTCATTTTATCATAATTATCATAGATCAAATCAATGATTCATCTTACAGGCTTTATCAGCTGTTCGCGTGAATATTCAGACAGAAATAATAAGCTTACAATTTTCTTTTTACATGAGTGCGCTGTTGCTTGTGTGATAGCTTGTTTCCTGTGGGGAAATTGGTCTGGAAGCGACTAAAAGCCTAGTGTATAATGTGTTTTTGAAACTGTTAAGCGTTTCCATGGTGGCAATGTAAGTTGGCAGATTTGTGACAATGGTTTATACTCTGTCAGTAAAAAGATGCAGAAATGAAATGAGAGAGAGATGTTGCCAGTTTCAGTGAGTGTCCCCTTGTGTATACACTGTCGTTGAAATTGAAAAAAAAAAAAATTCCTGTGGCGTCGTTACCATCATGGCCATACAGGCCTCAGACGTATCAAATACCACTCAGCTTCCGATGGATAATATAATAACAGGCCTGTAATATGATATAAAATTCAGCTGGGTGAGAAATAGGCCATGGGGCCTTTAGCTTATCTTTTGATGGAGGCATGTCACTAAGTCACAGGCTCACTGAGTCACAGGTCCACAAGTCACAGGCCCACTAAGTCACAGGCCCACTAAGTCACAGTCAAAGTCTAATTAGTTGTCAGGTCCAGTGAGTCACAGACCCACTGTGTGACAGGCCCACTAAGTCACAGGCCCACTAAGTCACAGGCTCAATAAGAGCCATGTCAGTGTGTGCCCTTAAAACTAGGCCTATCTATCTCTCTGTCACCTTGTACCTGTAAAATCTAGATCTACTAGGCCTATCATATTTCGAAGTGTATTCCTGTTTCTCATAATTATCTCTCTTGAATCCTTTTTGGATCCCCAAGTTATATGCCAAAGACTTTTATGTTAATTTTTTTTCATTTTATTATTTCTCAACAAATATTTTCTATTTTATTTCCTGTATCTGCCTCCCAGTTATTCCTCATGCACAGCACTGATATACATGGCAGGGCTTTCTCTAAGCTTCCTTTCATAATTCATCAAAGAGCACCCTCTTTGATGATATCCCGGTGTCAGCCAGTCCCGAGAGAAACAGCACCTGCAGTGTTGGTCAGGAACCCGGAGCAACACTCTCACCAGCGCAGACTGTGTGGTCCCAGTCTACCCATTGAACCCATAGCAAACTCACTCTGGGTGGGAGTCGACCTTACGGCTTATAAAACCCCACTGTGTCTGGTGGGATTCGAACCCAGGCCTTCCAGCTCAGTAGCCCGCGATGCTAACCACAACACCACAGAAGCTGGCTCTATGCTATAATTTGGCCTGTGACTCAGTGGGCCTGTGATTCAGTGGGCCTGTGACTCAGTGGGCCTGTGACTCTGTGGGCAGTCCCCTTTCTGTGGTCTAAGTGGGTGGCTAAGATTGCAGGAGTACATTTGTTCCTTGAAGGTGCTGTCTAGATGATTCTTGAAGCTGTTCAGAGTTTCTGCATTCACAATCTTGGTGTCGAGGTAGTTTACGTGTCAGCTACCCTGTTGACGAAAACGTTTTGTCTGATGTTGAGTTTACTGTAGTTTTTCATTAAATAGGCTTGGTAGTTGTTGGAAATTTAATCTCTCCTTGGATGCCAGTGTACTCATTCCTAAATTAATTTTTGTTTGGTAAAGCATTTCTTAACATTTTCTGTTACGTTTACATGCTTTTTGTTTCTAAGATTTGGGGCCCATACCACATTTCCGTAGTAATTAGATCTGCGTACAGATTTGAAAAATATAAGGGTTAAGTCTTTATGTTAAAACTTGATAAATGTAAACGAGTAAATAAAGAAATGCATAAGTCTCCGACAGTGTAAAAACAAATACTGAAATCCTCCCCGACTGGAAGGCCCACCACTGCCTCACTGAACTGGCGGACTACTAAATTTTAACGGGCACCTTCTCTACAAAACGCCATGGGAACAGGGGAAGCAACGCTGACTGTCAAGTCTGCCGTTCGGACATGGCCGCACTGGGAAGCGAGGGCAAATGTTGTTTTGTATTTCACCAAAGACGCTGCATTCATTGTGAGTTTGAACTGCTGCAACCCTGCCAGAGGTAACTTTTACACTTTCATAATTTTGGTCAGTGGCATGAACGTTTGGCATGTGGTTTTTCAACGACTAGATGTAGAGATCAACCCCCCTCCTTTTTTACGCTGAGACTCGCGATTGTTTATTGGTCATTCTAGCACGTAGCAGAAAGAGAGGAGGTTTTGTGTTTTTCTTAAATGTGTGAGGATGTGACACATCCAATTTTCTCTTTATCTTTCAGTTTTCTAACAAACTCGGGAAACTTTTACCCGACACGTCCTCGCTCGTGTTTTTGCTATGCCGAGTAACAACTGCCGAACTGGGTAATCGGCTGAGGAAGTGTGGATAACTGGATTGGGGTGGGCATTGTATTGTTCAGGCTTGTACTCCGACATGTATGGTAGGAATGTGTCCAAACATTTTTTTTTAACTAGATCAAAGAATAAAGGCCATCACCAGAAAGCAAAAAACAAAAAAAAAAAAAAAGCAATTGTGCAAAAAGTATCAAAATCTGACACATGAGAAGAAAGCTGTTTTTGTTGTTGTTGTTGTTTGTTAATCAGATTTCTCCAGCCTTCTCCCACTCAAAAAGAAGTGGAAAACGTCGTCTGTATGCCATATAGAAACCCCTTTTCACCACTCCTGCTGTGCCCCTTATGTCGGTTGACCCTGTTTTGCACTTCCATACCTTAGTGCATTGCAACTTTTCTTCTTCTTCTTTTTGAGTGGGAGAAGGCTGGAGAAATCTGATTAACAAACAACAACAACAACAAAAACAGCTTTCTTCTCATGTGTCAGATTTTGATACTTTTTGCACAATTGCTTTTTTTTTTTTTTTGTTTTTGCTTTCTGGTGATGGCCTTTATTCTTTGATCTAGTTAAAAAAAAATGTTTGGACACATTCCTACCATACATGTCGGAGTACAAGCCTGAACAATACAATGCCCACCCCAATCCAGTTATCCACACTTCCTCAGCCGATTACCCAGTTCGGCAGTTGTTACTCGGCATAGCAAAAACACGAGCGAGGACGTGTCGGGTAAAAGTTTCCCGAGTTTGTTAGAAAACTGAAAGATAAAGAGAAAATTGGATGTGGGCACATCCTCACACATTTAAGAAAAACACAAAACCTCCTCTCTTTCTGCTATGTGCTAGAATGACCAATAAACAATCGCGAGTCTCAGCGTAAAAAAGGAGGGGGGGGGGGGGGGTGATCTCTACATCTAGTCGTTGAAAAACCACATGCCAAACGTTCATGCCACTGACCAAAATTATGAAAGTGTAAAAGTTACCTCTGGCAGGAGTTGCAGCAGTTCAAACTCACAATGAATGCAGCGTCTTTGGTGAAATACAAAACAACATTTGCCCTCGCTTCCCAGTGCGGCCATGTCCGAACGGCAGACTTGACAGTCTCAGCGTTGCTTCCCCTGTTCCCATGGCGTTTTGTAGAGAAGGTGCCCGTTAAAATTTAGTAGTCCGCCAGTTCAGTGAGGCAGTGGTGGGCCTTCCAGTCGGGGAGGATTTCAGTATTTGTTTTTACACTGTCGGAGACTTATGCATTTCTTTATTTACTCGTTTACATTTATCAAGTTTTAACATAAAGACTTAACCCTTATATTTTTCAAATCTGTACGCAGATCTAATTACTACGGAAATGTGGTATGGGCCCCAAATCTTAGAAACAAAAAGCATGTAAACGTAACAGAAAATGTTAAGAAATGCTTTACCAAACAAAAATTAATTTAGGAATGAGTACATTGGCATCCAAGGAGAGATTAAATTTCCAACAACTACCAAGCCTATTTAATGAAAAACTACAGTAAACTCAACATCAGACAAAACGTTTTCGTCAACAGGGTAGCTGACACGTGGGAACTACCTCGACACCAAGATTGTGAATGCAGAAACTCTGAACAGCTTCAAGAATCATCTAGACAGCACCTTCAAGGAACAAATGTACTCCTGCAATCTTAGCCACCCACTTAGACCACAGAAAGGGGACTGCCCACAGAGTCACAGGCCCACTGAGTCACAGGCCCACTGAATCACAGGCCCACTGAGTCACAGGCCAAATTATAGCATAGAGCCAGCTTCTGTGGTGTTGTGGTTAGCATCGCGGGCTACTGAGCTGGAAGGCCTGGGTTCGAATCCCACCAGACACAGTGGGGTTTTATAAGCCGTAAGGTCGACTCCCACCCAGAGTGAGTTTGCTATGGGTTCAATGGGTAGACTGGGACCACACAGTCTGCGCTGGTGAGAGTGTTGCTCCGGTTCCTGACCAACACTGCAGGTGCATGTTTCTCTCGGGACTGGCTGACACCGGGATATCATCAAAGAGGGTGCTCTTTGATGAATTATGAAAGGAAGCTTAG
Organism: Conus canariensis; assembly: GCA_033310375.1. NCBI lineage: Eukaryota > Metazoa > Mollusca > Gastropoda > Neogastropoda > Conidae > Conus > Conus canariensis. The sequence continues at coordinate 8,159 of JAMYXO010005554.1, forward strand.
AGAACAGCCCTGCCATGTATATCAGTGCTGTGCATGAGGAATAACTGGGAGGCAGATACAGGAAATAAAATAGAAAATATTTGTTGAGAAATAATAAAATGAAAAAAAATTAACAACATAAAAGTCTTTGGCATATAACTTGGGGATCCAAAAAGGATTCAAGAGAGATAATTATGAGAAACAGGAATACACTTCGAAATATGATAGGCCTAGTAGATCTAGATTTTACAGGTACAAGGTGACAGAGAGATAGATAGGCCTAGATTTAAGGGCACACACTGACATGGCTCTTATTGAGCCTGTGACTTAGTGGGCCTGTGACTTAGTGGGCCTGTCGACACAGTGGGTCTGTGACTCACTGGACCTGACAACTAATTAGACTTTGACTGTGACTTAGTGGGCCTGTGACTTAGTGGGCCTGTGACTTTGTGGACCTGTGACTCAGTGAGCCTGTGACTTAGTGACATGCCTCCATCAAAAGATAAGCTAAAGGCCCCATGGCCTATTTCTCACCCAGCTGAATTTTATATCATATTACAGGCCTGATTATTATATTATCCATCGGAAGCTGAGTGGTATTTGATACGTCTGAGGCCTGTATGGCCATGATGGTAACGACGCCACAGGAATTTTTTTTTTTTTTCAATTCAACGACAGTGTATACACAAGGGGACACTCACTGAAACTGGCAACATTTTCTCTCTCATTTCATTTGTGCATCTTTTTACTGACAGAGTTATAAACCATTGTCACAAATCTGCCAACTTACATTGCCACCATGGAAACGCTTAACAGTTTCAAAAACACATATACACTAGGCTTTTAGTCGCTTCCAGACCAATTTCCCACAGGAAACAAGCTATCACACAAGCAACAGCGCACTCATGTAAAAAGAAAATTGTAAGCTTATTATTTCTGTCTGAATATTCACGCGAACAGCTGATAAAGCCTGTAAGATGAATCATTGATTTGATCTATGATAATTATGATAAAATGTCAGTGCAGTCGTGCCGTCGGTGTCACAGTCAAGGTCACAAGGAAGTAGCTCTCATTTTCATTATTTTATGCTAAAGTAGTACGAGTACAGGGCCCAGACAGGGCGACCACTTTCCGGACCAGCAGTGCAAATATTGGTACATTTAAATACATGACCAATAATTGTATTTCCTAAACCCCACACCATTATCCTTTCTCCTCTATAGTCTATACTACCACACTCCCCACCCTCCTTAACCTTCGCCCATGTTTGAAACGTAATGCTGGTATAAGACAGGGTCGGCGTATCAGTTTGTTGTCACCGCAGTTTTAAAAGCCAGCAACCTAACTTTTATTTTTTCATGTACATCTTCATCTTTAGTCTTTTATGTGCATATTGTAGAATACTGTTACTTTATTTTTTCATTAAGATTATCGTGATCATGGAAAAGTAAAAGAGGGAGGAGAGGGTTTCATTTTTGTGTATGCATATCTTTATTTCCCAGCAGCTTGGTGTTTCATTGCCCCCTGAATACGGGTCTCTTCACCACCCACCACCACCACCCAACACAAGAAGCGCGAGCGTGCGTGCGTGCATTGTGTGTGTGTGTGTGTGTGGTGTGTGTGTGTGGGCGGCGTGCGTGTGTGTGTGTGTGTGTGTGTGTGTGTGTGTGGCGCATGTGTGTATGTGTGTGTGTGCATATGTGTGCCCCCCCCCCCCTCTTTTTTTTCACCCCTGTTCAAATAGTAATGTTAGCCTTTCACTCATTGATTATTTCTATTCCTTTCCAGTTACTACTATTATTGAAAAACATCACTAGATTTATCATTATAATGTACTACCATCACTATTATCATCATTATCATTACAATCATAACCTCCTCCTGTTCCAATAGTAGGCTACTAGCCTTTCACTCATTAATCATTTTTATTCCTTTCCACCGATTATTACCATTAATTTCACCATTATTCCTATCATTCTTATGATCCTCATATTATTATTATCATTACTATCAGGGCATCATCATCATCATCATCTCATCATCATCATCATTACTAATGTCCATAATTACCATCATTAATATTACCATTATGTTTATAATTACTATTGTCCTATTATCACCAATCCTATCACCAGCAGCAGCAGCAGTAGGAGTAGTAGTAGTAGTAGAGTAGAAGTAGTAGTTAGTGAGAAGTAGTAGTAGTAGTAGAAGTTAGTAGTAGTAGAAGTAGCAGTAGTAGTAGTAGTCGTAGCAGCAGCAGTAGTAGTAGTTGTAGTGCTCACATGTATTTAAAAAAAGAAAAAGACAGAAGTATGTGGGTGTAGGTAGGCCTATGTGGTTCCCTTGTCCCCCCCCCCCCCCCCCCCCCCCCCCCCCCCCCCCCCCCCCCCCCCCCCCCCCCCCCGTTCCAATAGTCCTTTCAGCTTTTTACTCACTGATCATTTATATTCCTTTCCACCGACTATTATTATCATTATAAATAGGCCCACTACTATTTCTATCATTATGATTATCATTAATATTTCCGTTATAGATCAAGGTCAGTCTAGTGGCAGACACGATTGAAGATGGTCAGAAATGCTCGATTCTAATCATTAACGCAATGCAATGGTTGCAGAACTGATGAAAGGGAAATATGGAGCCTATTTGTGTGTGGAGGGGGGGGGGGGGGGGGGGGGGGATTCAGAGCACTGGGTGCACGAGCACCGTTCTCCGGTTTAAAGATTAACATGATTCCATACTGGAACTGGATCGGCATTGAACAATCGCTGATTGCACTCTGAGATTAGAGCTTTAAAAAACAATATGGGTCATCAATTTACACTTTAAACGTCCAATAGCATCAGCCGCCTTTACGAACTAATCGGCTCATTTTAACTAAACATCAAGTTTTTTTGTTTTGTTTTGTTTTCTACCGGAGAGGGGCATGGAATGGAATCTTCTCACGGCAATCAGTCTTAGGGAGGATTAAAACAGGTCGTGCTGAGGATGCCGGCTCTTCTCAACATATCGGTTTCAACTTGTAAATGACCGTGTGTGTAGGTATATCAAAAATAAATCATTTAAAAACACGTCTGCACACGAAAAAAGGCGGGAACTTTGATTTCACTAGGCCTACTCCCTTTTTATTCCAAACACTGCTTTCCGTCATTCATCCCGATCTTTTCAGCTTTAGAAATAATGGAAATACTGGAACATGACATAACAGCTTCAGATTTCAAATAGCAGTTTTAGTACATTTTGAATCTGGATCTGGATCTGGATATATACGTCACTAAAACATCCATTTACTGGCATAGGCGCGACGGTGGGGGGTGCGCAGCGTGATGATATTATCGGCTTCTGGCTTTTGCCAGAGACGACTTGAAGCTGTCGATTGACTGAAGTGAAAAAAGGCTCTTGTACGGGAGGGGAGTATGAAAAAAAACAACATTTTCTTTGCCGGGACGGCAGTTATTTTCTGCATTATGTATACTGCACCAGAAAAGACCTGTTAACAACTGGATAACAACGACGCTGATTCTGATGGGAAAAAAAAATCTTTCAAAATGGTATCGTTTCTTTCCATTTACAACGTTTCTCTAGTGACGGCAGTGACGCGAGGGACAGAAACGTGCGAGAGAGAGAGAGAGAGAGGAGAGAGAGAGAGAGAGAGAGAGAGAGAGAGAGAGAGAGACAGAGACAGAGAGAGACAGAGAGCAGAGACATACATACAGACAGACAGACAGACAGACAGACATACAGACGGGAAACAGGCAGGCAGGACAGACATACAGACAGACAGACAGACAAGCAGGCAGGTAGACAGAGACATACAGACAGACAGACAGACAGACAAACAGGCAGGCACACAGACAGACAGACAGACGGAGAAGGGGGAAGGAGTAAGAGAGAGAAGGGTGGTCTTTGGTCAATTACAATGACATTCAACTTACTTTCTTCAGTGGTTGAAACGTGACATGCTTAGTTCTCATTTCTCATGTCTTAAGCAATCCATCAACATGTTGTTTTATCATTAATTCACCTTTTTCTTTAAACAGAAAATCAAGGTGAGGGACAAAATGAAGAGTGGAGGGACCAGGGGCAAGGTAAAGACATGTTGAAATAAACTGATGTTGAACATAGGTGGGTCACATCATTATGCATAAAGAAGGGGGCGTAGGGGCGGGAGCAGGAGCAGGGGGTGGGGATGGGGGGTAGGGGGCAAACTGGAAGTTGAAAGTGTACATCGTGGACGTGACGCCCCTAAAATTTCTATGGAATCAGGGAGCAGCAAGAACACATTCTAAGTCAGTGGCGATGGAAAACATTTCGCATTGGGCGGGCCAGCCTGAACTGACAAAAGGAGTTGAGGGGGTGGGGGTGGGGATGGCGTCAGGGATGGGTGGGAGGGATGGGTGGGAATTCTTCACTTTAAATAGGGGGTGGCGAGGGGGGAGGCAAAATTCTTTTAAAAGCAGGCGGGGGATGGGGGTGGGGAGATCTCTCATTTCACGAATTCTCAGAAAGGGTATTCTTTTCCAAATTCCTGTATAAATAGGGAGAGGGAGAGGAGAGAGGGGCTGGGTGTGTGTGTGTGTGTGGGGGGGGGGGGGGGGTGCACCATATGTCGTTCGCATTTTGAGGCTTCAAATATTTGGGGAGCCAAAAGGTACTCTGCCCCCCCCCCCCCCCCCCCCCCCCCCCCCCTTTGTTGTCTTGTTGTTGTTTCATTGGTGGAGGGCAGTGCCCCCGTCCCTCCCTCTCGCTCTTGTCCGCCCCCCCCCCCCCCCCCCAACCCCCACGAACACACCACACACTCCATCCTCTTCTGACGCCACCGCAATTTCGTGGCTTTTAACAAAAACACACTGCAACTACAAGAGATATTGGAGCAGAAGTTGAGTTCAAGGGCTTCCCACTTTCAAAACTCACGTACTTAATGAAAGACATTTTCCTCTCCTCTGTGTGAGTGTGTGTACGTGCGTGCGGCATGCGTGCGTGCGTGCGTGCGCGCGTGCAGTCAGAGGCAAGGGTACATTAAATCAGAAGAAAAAAAAATCCTACATGTTCTACAAATGCCAAATAAACACATACGTGGGCACATTTTTGGCAGCCCTCTTTCAAAGAGAAGTTAGTGGGGACTGGGGGGGGGGGGGGGGGCGGATGACGATGGTTTGAACTGGGTTCCCCACGAATCAGAGTACTGCCAAAGAGGTGGTCGAGAGAAGTTGAAAACCTTGTTGCAAGAGTAAAGGAACATATCAAATGACAACAACACGACTTACGAGAAACTGACTGACCCATCCTAAGCCTGAGCGCAGAAGAAAGCCACAGCCACAAGAACGAACGAAGAACACCACAACCAGAACGCACGGAGCAACTTCTGAGACACGGTACAGAAGGCAACAGTAAACCTGGTTCAACGCTTTTATACTACGACGTCATGGTGACCCGTTCAGCCAGTATTCTCCAGGCTTCTTCTGTCTCTTCTAACACTACGGGTTTCACGTGCTCCGCCGGCGTGTGATCAGCTGTGACTTCGTCGAGTCTGTCCACTTTCCTTCCTCTCACCTTCACTGTGTGTGTGTGTGTGTGTGTGTGTGTGTGTGTGTGTGTGTGTGTGTGTGTGATCGCGCGCGCGCGCGCGCTGTGTGTGTGAGTGTGAGTGAGTGGATGTAATTATGTGTGCGTGTGTATGTGTGTGTGTGTGTGTGTGTGTGTGTGTGTGTGTGTGTGTGTGTGTGTGTCGCGTCCCGGCGTGTGGTAGTGTAAGTGTGGTGTATGCGTGTGAGGTAGTGTGTGTGTGTGTGTGTGTGTTTGTGTGTGTGTGTGTGTGTGTGTGGTGTGGGTGTGAAGAGAGAGAGAGGAGGAGAGAGAGTGTGTAATTATGTGAGAGAGAGAGAGAGTTAATTATGGTGAGAGAGAGAGAGAGAGAGAGAGAGAGAGTGTAATTATGTGAGAGAGAGAGAGAGTGTAATGATGTGTGTGTGTGTGTGTGTGTGTGTGTGTGTGTGTGTGTGTGTGTGTGTGTGTGTATGAGCGTGAGTGCAAGTATGTGTATGTGTGGTGTGTGTGTTGTGTGTGTGTGTGTGTGTGTGTGTGTGTGTGTGTGTGTGTGTGTCTGTGTATGTGTCTGTGTGTGTGTCTGTGCGTGTGTAGCAAAGTAGCAGAGGTAATAGTAGTACTCTCATTTTACGTCTATTCATAAAATTATGTGTGTGTGTGTGTGTGTGTGGTGTGTGTGTGTGTGTGTGTGTGTGTGTGTGTTGTGTGTGTGTGTGTTGCGTGCGTGTGTGTATGTGTGTGTGTGTGTGTGTGTGTGTGTGAGAGAGGAGAGAGAGAGAGAGAGAGAGAGAGAGAGAGAGTGCTTACCTGTGTGAATGCTTGTGTGCGTGCGTACGTGGGTGGGTGTGTTTGCAGGTGTGGGTGTGTACATAAAATCATAGACAGACCGCCAATATCACATTAAAGTAAATACCTAACCGGACCATATAACAAACAAAAGGTAACTTTAAAAGCAAGATCAGAATCAGAAAAAAAAATCATCAGTTACAGACTTGCCTGATAAACATGGTAGGTACGCCCTAAGGGGCACAAATTCAAACAAGATAACTGTGATGTCTTGATTTGTTTGTTTTGCCACATATACATTTTGTTAAAGCATTATAGGCCTAATCAGTTCTGAGAGCATCTAGTTTTAGTCAATAAAACGTTGAAACGATGTTTCTGTAGTGAAACATATAAACTGCATATGAACTCATAAACAACAATGAATGCGTAGCAATTTAGAATAATAGAATGCAAATGTAACTAGAGGAAGAGAGTGTGGGAGGGAGGGAGGGAGGGACGGAGAGCGACACAGACAGAGAGAGAGGTGGGGGGACTTGGAGAGACAGAATAAAGTGACGGGGTCTCTGACACAAGGGGAGAGAGAGAGAGAGAGGAGAGAGAGAGAGAGAGAGAGAGAGAGAGAGAGAGAGAGAGAGAGAGAGAGAGAAGAAGAAGAAGAGAAGACGAGAAGCATATAAAAAAAATTGTCACATCACCGACGACAAAATACCATGAAAGAAGAGTCGTACCAAAATCAAGTCATGCAATAAAGAAAACAGCTAAAAA
>JAMYXO010000554.1:12500-25000 GCA_033310375.1 Conus canariensis
GCTCAGATGAACCTTTCGAGACCTTTGCAGTTGAACTTAGACGTTTGTTTGACCGTTGGGTCTCTTTGTCAAAAAATGATAAGTCTTTTGAAGGTCTGGTGGATCTTATCTTGCGTGAGCAGTTTTTGGAGTGTGTCTGTAAGGACTTGGCTACTTTTTTGTGTGAAAAAGATGTGAAAACTTTTGATCAAATGATCAAGTCTGCGGAGTCATACAGACATGCTCATCCCACTAAGGTGCTTTCTAGGAAAGCTGATGTAAACATTTTTGCTTCTGTTGGATACAAAACTCCTGGTCAATTTGATAGAAATCCGTATCCCGGTCAGTCTGATAGAACTCCGTACTGTGGTCAGTCTGACAGAGGAAACAGATACTCTACTTTTCAAAACAGTGGCCACTACTCTGGTTCCTCAGCTGATCGTGGAAGTAACTTTGGTGGTAGCTGTTATTGTGGTCATCAGAGCTTTGGTTACTCAGCTGGTCGTGGAAATAACTTTGGCGGTAGCCGTTATCGTGGTCGTGGCGCCCGTCATACCTCTGGCAGTAAGAGTTCGCCAGAAAGTGCTTCTGATCAGTTTGCAAGTGTTGTGTGTTTTTTGTGTAAAAAGACAGGACATGTAGCTGCTAGGTGTCCATGGAAGTCAGGTAGAAACCCTTGTAGAATTTGTAGTCTTAGCCACCCAGATGAATGTCCATTTGTAGTTAGTAACTCCACTGTTGTCAAGAACTCAGCTGACAGCAAACAGTCCATTGCTTGTTGCTCTGTTCTTGATACTCCTTTTGCTTGTCTAGCTGCTGGTGAGTTCACAGGCAAATTACGTTTGGAGTCTGGTTCTGTGAATGGCACTTTGAGTTCTGTTCTGCGTGATACTGGTGCTACCATTTGTGGCGTTCGGAAAGGGTTAGTTTCTGACAGTCACATGTTAGGAACCACAGTGAAGTGTGTTTCTTTTGGTGGTCGTGTGGATGAGTTTCCATTGGCTACAGTTTCAGTCAGTTGTCCTTATTTTGTGGGCGATTTGACTTGTTGTGTCTTGGATAGCCCTGTCGCAGATCTCATTGTGGGTAATGTACCTGGAGTTTCTGTAAGCGGTTGAGTCCCTTAGTGACGTTACGAGGGCTAGAGATAAACATGTTGGGGACAAAAAGCCTATGTGTCAGATCCCTGATGACATGCGCATTTCCCGTTCTGATCTTGTTCAGAAACAGATGGACGAGTCATTGAAGTCTTGCTTTCAGTTAGCGTCTTCTGATGTGTCTGCCGTGTCTACTTCTGATGTTGTACCTACAGTCGTTCTTTCACAAGGTACTTCAGTGCCTGGGTCAGAGATAGCACCTTTGGCTTGTGAGCAAGAACAGGGTTCTTTGGACAGTTCTCCAGGAATTGGTCTTTCTGTGGATCCCTCTCCGGAGTCTGTTTGTACTGTTTGTGAAGTGGTTTGTACAGTTGGTGTCGTCCAGGACTGTGATGACGCTTTACCCATTCCCACTTTAACTGTTCCGATGGCGTCTTCTATGCCAGATGAAGATGCTCCTTCTGTACAGTTTGATTGTACTTTGTCTGACAAAAGTACCAGGGAGTTGCGTATAATGTTTGATGATTTTCAGGACATTTTGACCCCCAAACCAGGTTCTTTCTCAGGTGATATACTACTACAGATCCCTCTTACAACAGATGTCCCTGTTAGAAAGAAGTGTTATGATGCCCCCTTTTCTGCAAAAGAGGTTGTTGAGAGAGAGATTGGTATCGTATTGGATCTTGGTATCATTGAGCCATCGAATAGTCCGTATGCATCTCCAGTTGTATTCGTCAGGAAGAAAGATTGTACGTGTCGTTTCTGCATTGATTTAAGGTCTATTTCTTGGACTCATGAGTGTGCTGAAGCTTTGAGGAAGATTCAGGGAATCTTGTCTTCTGCACCTGTGTGTTGTTACCGAGATTGGGTAATCCTTTTGTTCGTAGGACTGATGCTAGTTCTGTTGGTTTGGGTGCTGATGTTCTTCACCCAGTCGTGTTCGCTAGTCGAAAGTTGCTGAATCGTGAGAAGGCGTACAGTACTATTGAACGGAATATTTAGCCATTGTCTCTACCCTGTTGGGTATGGAGAGGCTGACCGAGTGGTCAGTAGACATGTGTTTGTCTCTACCCTGTTGGGGTATGGAGAGGCTGACTGAGTGGTCAGTAGATATGTGTGGTCTCTACCCTGTGTGGGTAGGGAGAGGTTGTCCGTGAGGTCAGCAACGAGCTAGCATTTTAAAAGGGGCTTCAGAGTTCGTTGGGACGACAACTTGTGTTCTTCTGTTGTAGGGGAAAGTCTCTGGAAGGACTCCACGAACTGCTTCCGTGAGCGGCTTCGTTTTCCAACGAGTGAATGTGATTTCTGGGTTTGTGTATTCTGCTGTTTGTTTTACTTCTTCAAAAAAACAATTCGGTCATTGTTTTTGTTTGAGGGGGGGGAGTATTGTGACGTCAACGTAAATTATGACGTCAACTTAAAATGACATAGGTAACTACATGACGAAAATAATAAATTTGACGGAAGAGGAGAGCAAGAACTAACGGCCGAGGCTTTGGTGTCCAGCCTAATTTATTTTGTTTTAATCGTCGTTTTCTCCGTAGTGTTACTATGTGGAGAAGCTGACTTTCAAGTCAGTAGTACGTTGATATTCACTGTGTATGTGCGATACTTCTGATGACGGTACCAGCGAAATATGTACCAGGAAATTTAATTGTTATAGAAATGTTGTGAATGCTGTGTCGCCGAGAGTGACTTAAAACTCCTGCAAGAATATTTATGTGCTCTAATTGTACCACCTCATGTGCGTCGGTGGCTGAATTATTGATGTGAACATTGTAATATCAATACACGGAGAAGCTAATTAATTTTTGTTTTAGATGAACAATACGTGGAATTGAAGTTTATTGTGTTCTATGGGACTTTGCTGAAATCGTGTTCCCCGGGGAATTCAATATTGGTTGCTGTGCCTTGTGAATCTACAGTTCTTCTATGGTTTACTGTGCTTTATGAATCTGGGGCTCTTCTTCTGTGGATTACTGTGCTTTATGAATCTGCGGCTCTTCTTCTGTGGATTGCTGTGCTTTGTGAATCTGCGGTTCTTCTTCTATGGATTGCTGTGCTTTATGAATCTGCGGTTCTTCTTCTGTAGATTGCTGTGCTTTGTGAATCTGCGGTTCTTCTGCTATGAATTACTGTGCCTTGTGAATTTGCGGTTCTTCTTCTGATAGTTTGACGTGATTTATTGTGCTTGTTGTGTGGAGACCCTGTTTCTTCTTCTTCATCGCTTGTGTTTGTGAACGGCTGTGCTTATTATGGTTATTATGCTTATTAGGTTATCCTTATTTGTCTTCTTTTAGTGTTGTAGACTGTGGCTTGGGTACTGGAACCGAGTGTGTTGACTGCATATGTGAGACACTGTGGACGGGCGCCGGCGAGATCTGTGAGTGATATCAAGATATGTACTATGATATGCTGATATCTGATGACTGAAGTTCCTATGTATTGATATCTTGATCTATATGCTATGTAGTGACATGTATTGATTTGTACCAGTTCACATGGATGTATGTTTGATGGTTCAGGCAGCATAATTATAAAGAAAAAAAAATCTAACTCGTGTGTTGCCTGGCTATCCATGTGCGTTTGGTGTGGGTGTGCGTAGGGAATAATTATTACACGCATCCAAACTTTTGAAGAGCGAGAGTCAGACAGCAAAACACGCACCGCACACCATCCGTAACATTACCCAAGACTGTGATGTCACGCGAATGTATGTCTGGGCATCTATCTCGAAGGCCACGGCATGATTCTCAGTAACATGTTTTTGGAGAATGGAGGCTGAGCTAATAGAAAGGATGATTGATGTCTTGAAGTGGCAATCTTCGTCAAACTCTAATCCCCTTTAACATAGCTGTTTACACACGTTATCGAGGTCCCACTCCCAACACCTCATTAACTAAAATCCTCCCATGAGGCTTCTCCCTATGAAATATGATACGGTTTTCAAACGTAGTTCGCCGAAAAAACACTTGAATTCACTTATAAAGAAAATACAAAAAATCTCAAATGAGTCAATAAATTGAAAAAGTTTTTGAAATTTCTGACTTGACTTACCTTTGGCATTTAACTACACGTCACAAAGGGCAAACTAAATGATTTAAACTACGATTTTGCCAAGGGCAAAAAGATTTTCTGAAACATGAGCTCACCTTCGGCATTGAACCAGGATGTCACAAAGAGCAATGTAAATTGCGTAAACTAGGATTTTACCGAGGGCAAAATAAATCTGAAACACGAGTTCCCCTTTGCTAAATGGTCATATTAATTAGAGGTCTGTGTGCACTGACATAGAAAGAAGGCGTGCTATTGTTCAATGTTGTGTAAGCTTATAAATTTGAGGGACGTGCTAATACGTAAAACAAAATTGACTGAAACACAAAGCGAACCAACAATAGAAAGAAAGCGACAAAATAAAAGAACTTACCGTAACTTAAAACCCGAGAAGCTGAGCAGACAGCTGAAGGGAGGGGTAGGGTAGGAAGGGGGTGGGGAAGGCATGTTCTCTGGTGCAGAACGGACTTGTTTCAGTCCAGTGACCACTCATTTACCTCTCTGGGCCCACTTTACTTAGCCAGTAGTGTACCTTAGTACTTGAAGTGCTCCGTGCGACCTGTCGAAAAAAACACGAAAAAAATAATTGCCTGATCATGAAATTCATCCAGTTTAGTACACATTTGCTGTTCATCATTTTATGTCTGGATGACTTACAGAACAAGCATTTGCATTCTGCTGATCAGAAAGAGAAATGAGTAAAAAGGGTGTAAGTATTAGCAGTCAAAACGCACATGTATGTAAACGTCGATCTCTCTCTCTCTCTCTCTCTCTGTCTCTGTCTCTGTCTCTGTCTGTCTTGTCTGTCTGTCTGTCTGTCTGTCTGTCTGTCTCTCTCTCTCTCTCTTTGTCCGTTTCTGTCTCTGTCTGTCTGTCTCTCTCTGTCTATTCTCCACTAGACTAACAAATTGCAAAGTGAGTTTATCTCTCTAAATTCGAAATTAAATCTGGTGGAACATCTCTGAGCCTTCATGGAGTCTACCGTAAAGTGCCACAGTGAATGCCATGTTGCTCCCAGCATTTCATGAAGTACGTGTTTCATAGTTTGTGACCCGTTGCACAAAAGGCCCGAGGAGGCTGCTCGACCTGAAAAAGATACGATCGTGTGATAAGGAAGTGACACGCGTGTAATCGGCACAGAAATGTTTCCTTTTCAAAGGCCACTGAGGCAGTTTTTTTTTCAGATTTGAACGGACATGACAAGGTAAATATCCGTTGAGCGTTCCATCCTTTTTGCTGCAGAAGAGAGAGAAGAGAGAGAGAGAGAGAGAGAGAGACAGCGAGAGAGAGAGAGAAGGGGAGACAGAGACAGAGAGGAGAGACAGACAGACAGATAGACGGGCAGACAGATATGGGGCCGGATAGAGCGCTGGGTTGAAGGTTGAAGGTTCGAATCATTGCCAGGCCGTTTTGGTGCAGGGAGATAATCCCCTTGGAATTAACATCGGTTCTGACTCAATTTCCAGTACATTCTCCGAATGAGACTATAACACTGAGGTTCCGTGAGCGTGAACGCACGCATAACGTCTCGCACAACATGAAACCACACACCAACTTTCGGAAAAAAAAAGGCCATTCGGGCGTTACACATTGCGTGAAAAAATGGGAAGAATAAAGGAAGAAAAGTGAATGAGTGATACTGATTGAATTACTCGTAAACGACTGAATGTCGCGCCAGCAGGCAGCTCTTAGTTGGCTCCACTACGGTAGGCAGCCCGTTGAGTACATCGAGAGCGTGGATCCGTTTCAGTTTCAGTTTCTTCACGAAGGGGTCACTGCCTGCGGACTAGTCCATGTACGCTACAACCACATCCGCTGAGTTTCGAGACCACATTGCCCATGATTCAAAGCCGATGGATAAATGAATTAATGACAAAGATGAGATAATTCGGATGAGCATGGATCATTAAGAACTTAAAGCTTGGTCTTTGACCAAGGACAGAAGCTGTACAAGTACTCTTAATGATAATGATAATAATAATAATAATGATAAATATAATAATTTAAAAGAAATATAATGATAAGAATGAGGATAATTATAGTAGTAATAATTTTCTAAACCACGAAGTTTAAACCAACGTGTAATAAATTCCAGATGTCTTTCCATGTTGATCAAAAGATCATCAACTAAATCTGTACAACTATCAAAATTGTATGCTTTGAACTGAGCATTGACTCAGTCAGTATAGGTCAGCCATTTTGCTATCAGCAGTCTGAATCGTTGGCAACATGTTTGTACAAACAAATTCTTCTTCCAAATCACTAATACATCCGCGCAAACCCGCTCCTACTCACGCAGACACATCAAGACGCTGCATTGTATACAATTGATTTTGACTATTACACTTGTACATGGCAATTACTCTTTGTTCATTGCTAAGAAACTTCAGACGATTGTTGAAACACAAATTGGGGGGTCTTAATAAAAAGATAACAGGATAGAGAGACAGAGACAAAGACAGAGACAGACAGAGACAGAGAGTGCTGATTGTGAATAGTCATTTCGAAAGCAAAACTATGATTTCATGCAAGCACACGTGTGCGAACTCTGCATGAGTGAGTGAGTGACAGTGTTGTGATTGTGTGTGTGTGTGTGGTGTGTTTTGTGGTGTGTGTGTTTGTGTGTGTGGTGTGTGTGAGCCTGTGCGCGCGCTTGTGTGCCTGCGTGTAAGAGAGCATCGGACAGAAGGGGAAAGGAGAGTGAGTACATGCACGAGCGCGCGCGCTCATGTGTGTGTGTGTGTGTGTGTGTGGGTGTGGCGCGCGGCGTGGGGTGTGTGTGTGTGTGTGTGTGTGCGCGTGCGTGCGTGCGTGTGTGTGGTGTGTGTGTGTGTGGGGTGTGCTCGCGCCTGCGCGCATGCGTGTGTGTGTGTGTGATGCGCACCCACACGCACACACCCACCCACCCACCCACCCACGCACGCACGCACGCACGCACACACACACACACACACACAACACACATGCTTGCATTTCATGCACCAGCACACATTTCAGTGTCACACGACACGCAGGGGCTAATTTCTCGCTGGGCAAAGGACGACCAAAAGTAGCTGGTCGGCAGACTGGGGTGTGTGGATGAATCAGCTCGACCGTTTCACAAGCTGGGAGAATTTTTTTTTCGTCGTGTGTGGGGTATATAAATATAATAAAAATATATATATATATATAATATATACATAATGGCGGACAATTAAGTAGTGGGGGAAAACAAGTGCAGGCTAACAATTCTTCAGTCATTATAGTAATGACTTGGCAAAGATTTGAACTTTTAGAAAAAAAAAATTGAAGATGAAGAAAATGGGGTATATATAAATAAATATGAGAAACCCTTCACTAGCTGCCTGAGGGAACCCATCGCAATCCCTCCTGAAGGCAATCTATTTGTATTGCCTGCCCTAGGCCTTTCGTCCGCTGGATCGGACTCATCAGGGAGACACGGCTGATTGTGTCTGTGCTCTTGGTGTCCAAATAGAGACACACCACAGTCCATATTTTCTGTGGTGTTTTCACCACCAAGAGTTCAAAAGAGAATTGCAACAGCACCCCCGAAGCAGCCAGCGAAGGGTAGCAAAATGGAACAAAAACGAAAGTATATATATTGATTTTCTTGCGCATTGTTAATTTATAATCTGTTGGAACTGCTATGATTAGTACATAGTAAAACATAAATTTTAATACGGGCTTAAACGGACACTGTTTTTTTTTTTTTTTAAAGAATATTGTGAATCTGTTTTTGATCATTCAAAATCATAAACTTTTACTGCTGTTCTTGGATAATACCGCTCACTCCTACGAACACACTATGCACATGCATGAAATGTGCACCCCCAAAACCCACACGTGTGCACACATACTCAATACACATGAACGCACAAATGCATACACACACGTACATGCGTATACGCCCACATACAAAGACACACGTATATACACACATATATGTACATATGCATATACGTGTGAATGCTTACACAAAACCCACAAATCACACACACACACACACACACACACACACACACACACACACACCCATGCATACGCACTTCTGCACAGGCACACAAAAACGTGCACATACATGCAGGCACACACGTGCACACACTCAAACGCACACACAGACACACGTGCGCACACACACACACACACACACACACACACACACACACGTGCGCGAAACACATACACACACAACACGCATGCGTGCGCGCGCATACATACACACACACATGCGCACGCGCACACCACATGGGCACGTGCCAACACATCCATACACACACATGTGTACATTCACTAAACACACATACAACAAAAAAAAAGTAAACAAGTTGGGTATTTTTGCTCCCATAAGAAAACCTAACACAGAGTAACTTTTATTCAAGACTGGCACAGCCTTTTAAACTTGAATGAAGTCAACAAATACATAGACAACAATCTAATAGTGGGGGAAAAAACAAGCGCAGGCCAACAACTGAACTATCTTCATAGTAAAAGACTTGGCAAAGATTTGGACTTAAGGAGGGGGGCGGGGGGAATTTGAAGATGGAGAAACTGGGAACATGAAATTAAGAAAATATGTTACAGATATGAAAACTCTTGACTAGCTGCATAAGGGAACCATCGCAATCCCTTTTGAAGGGAGATATATTTGTATTGCCTGCTCCGATGCCTTTCGTCCGCTGGGTCGGACTCATCAGGAGACACGGCTGGTTGTGTCTGCGCTCCTGGCGTCAAATAAGACACACCACAGTCCATAATACTGTGGTGTTCTCACCACCAAGGTGCAAAAAAGAATCCAATAGCACCCCCAAAGCAGCCAGCGAAAAAAGTAGTAAATGAAAAACCCAAAAGAAAGTGTGGGAGGAAAAAAGTTGCTGAAAAACTAAAGACATTATGCAAATAGTATAAAATGTAGTATAAAAAAAAAAAAAGAAAGACAACCAAAGTTAGGTAGGCACTCAAGGTCTGACCACGCATTGTCAATATCTGCTAAGTCGTAGCACGAGACCCTCTTCTTCAATTCTCTCATCTTAGTTTTTTCATTCATTTATCCATCAGCTCAAAATCAAGCGTAGTGTGGTCTCAAACTGAGCGGATGTGGTGTAGCGAATGGACTAGTCCACACACAGTGACGCCTCCGTGATGAAACTGAAACTGAAACTGAAAAACTGGTATCACCCGATGTTTCCATACATTTCAGTTTTGTTTGCCTCTCTATTTAGTACTATCTTTGTTTCACTCATTGCCCCGGTTCTTGGTTATTCCTATGCACAATATTGTGGACCATTTCATCGTCTTTGCATGGAACAAAATTTCAGGACAGGCATTTGTCCTGTTCGTCCCCTGTTCCCGCATTCTCAACCGGGGCTTATTTTCACAAAGAATGATCCAGAATGAGCTCGTTCTGTCCATGCAGACACACAAGGGGGGAACGGTCACAAGGCACAATACTAGGGGTTTGAACCTTACCCTTAGGTTTATGTTTTCAGTGCTATTCTCCATTCAACGGCCCCACTGAGGAGACACAGGCCAGATCCTTTGGTTCAAATCAGTAACAACTACAAAAATCGCGCTCGCCAGGACCACGAGAAAAATTACTTACGTTGTGTAAATTGTCTAAATGTCGGTAGTACTGTATGGGGAGTAGCAAAATGGGTGTTCGATTGTGTGTGCCTGACCATTTTGCCATGACTTTAATGACTTTGATTCTTTCTTCTGTTAACTTTATTTCCACCCCCCCTCTCTCTCTCTCTCTCCTCTCTCTCTCTCTCTCTCTTTCTCTATGTGTGTGTGTGTGTGTGTGTGTGTGTGTGTGTGTGTGTGTGTGTGTGTCTGTCTGTCTGTCTGTCTGCCTGTCTGTCCGTGTGTCTCTCTGTCTCTATCTGTCAGTCTGTCTGTCTGTCCGTCTGTCTGTCTGTCTGTCTGTCTGTCTCTCTCTCTCTCTCTCTCTCTCTCTCTCTCTCCTCTCCTCTGTGTGTGTGTGTGTGTGTGTGTGTGTGTGTGTGTGTGTGTGGGGTGTGTGTGTGTGTGTGTGTGTGTGTTTAGAGTTAGATTTATTAAGGCTAAGTATTATTTTGACCCCTGTAGTTTTAGAGCCAACTTATTGTTAGCAACAAGAAATGAACATGCCCTCTACGATCTTGCTATGTACATATTTTATGAAGCTCAAAAGCCAATACGAACGGTATATTCATAATAGTTTGCGTAGCGTACATATGTGTAATGGCTTTTCCTTTCCATTTTCTTTACTGAGAGTCCTTCTCGTGTGTTGCATTGCGGGTGTCACCCCTTCAGTATGGACTATGGCCTCAATTTGAAGAAATCATTCGCATTCGCTCTCTCTCTCTCCCCTCTCTCTCTCTCTCTCTCTCTCTCTCTCTCTCTCTCTCTCTCTCTCTGTGAGTGTGTGTGTGTGTGTGTGTGTGTGTGTGTGTGTGTGAGTGTGTGTGTGTGTGTGTGTGGTGTGTGTGTGTGGTGTGTGTGTGGTGTGTGTGTGTGTGTGTGGTGTGTGTGTGTGTGTGTGTGTGTGTCCTACCTACATTAGCTTCATAGACTATGAAGAGTCATTCGATGTTTTGACAGTGAGACATTTCGGGACGCTGTTGAGTCTCTGTGGAATACCCCAAATCCTTGTCTTCCTGATCGTGGGCAGCTGTCAAGAGATGTCATGCAGGATTACTAATATGGAACATTTATGAGATTGCTCGGAGATCCATCGGTCCTTCTGCTTTCTGGGGGAGCAGCAGAAACAAAATCGTAATCTACAGAAAGTAGACAGTATAAAATGTTCCTGGCCTCCTCCTCAACACAAATAAGTAAATATGTCTTAGTTTGAAAAGTAGGTTGTAGCAGGTAAGCTACTATTTGTTCAGTTTACGCCCAACTACAAAATAGTGGGATTAGCAGTTTCCCAACGCACCTCACTCGAGGGTCGAGGTTGTGTAGACTAAGAAGTTGCAAGAGCGCGATCATGTGCAGTCAGGTAACAACCAGCTTCCTTCACCAATCAACCGTTTCGTTAGACTTCTGCTACGCACATGAATGGCCCCATTCCTTTGGCAGGCTTTGAAAAACTGCTAAATGACAATAAGGCTTGACAGTTCCTCAAAATCATCATCAGTATTTGGCAGTGCACCCAGCAGTTTGGGTGGTCTTGGTCTTCAGGTCCATTGACAAAAAGCTCTGGACTCTGTCCTCCCTCAGGTTGGGCGAAGGACACTGGGGCGCAAAAACTAACACAAAGGGGCGCTAGAGCCATCCCAGTAAGTGTTTGAATGCTAAATATGGCGTGTGTGAAGACATAAATGTTTGGCATTGGCGGCACATTGCGAATTCAATTGTCTTTTGAAACTTTCACACCCATTTGTTGTCTGAGGGCTCTCTTGACTAAACATCAGGTAGGCATATGACATTAGGTAACACACAGTTCGTCAAAACACAGTCAGCGAAAGCAAAGCATCTTGAGTCATCCGTTTATGTGCCATGATGTCGAATGTAAACATCTCTGACACTTCTGCAGTCAATCCTTCTGACGACCATTGTTGATTTCGGAACAGTGCTTCTTCCAAAGAATCCTGAAAATCGGCCCCACCAGGACGATCCGAAAAGAAATCTATGGAATAGAAGTTTTGCTGTTGGAAGGTCTTCATGAAACACGCTGTGAGCCGGGATTTCAAAAGTTAGGTGCACTACAGGTCAAACTTTAAGGCCAAAGATTCTTTTCAAGGAACAGCTGTTCCATCATCGTCTTGGAAATGCATTCTGTTTCTAAAGGACTAATCACAGAGTCATACTTATGTCCACACACCATATTTTATTGAAAAGAATCCAATTGCTGACCTACAAATGACGTCAAATACAAGCACATCCTTTTGCTTGGCGTGGAACTACAGTCTGTTTCAGCGTAATGGAAATTTCACCTAGCAAAGGCATGTGAGAGCACCCTTTGTCCAGGCAGTCACAGCCCAAGACGTCCCATCAACCATCGCCTCATAGGCAGTGTTATGACACGCGTTGTCACCGGCTACAGTTTGTGCTGGACCTGCAGCCACAAATTGATGTGCCAACTCAAATAGTTGCTGGAGAAAAAAAAATGTGTATAACAGGTTGGCACATTCCGCAAAGACACACACTGTCATTCCGACATATTTCGGGCAGAAATCATTGTGTCCAGAAATGTTTTCTGAGTATGAAGTGATACAGAAAGCTTTCAGAAATAGTTTATTACACATAGTTGGTATATTACTAACCTACTGCTGCCATGTTTTATTGACGGGACATTTCATAATCATTGCAAATGCCATTTATTAACAGGATCAACAAGGTCAATGGGTTCAGTGCTGTGCTGAGCTTTTGATGAATTGGGTTCATTTC